>JAPKLW010007765.1:0-14438 GCA_026898455.1 Plectranthus barbatus | reverse complement strand
GAGCCAGGTTCAGAGTTCTTAGGCTCTATCTTGAATAGATTGAGATTAAATGAATATGTATGTTCATGGATGGATTTGAATTGTTTGAATGTTTTTTGTTCTCGTGGCCTTCTCGTTTTTGGATCTGTTTTTCACCACGAGAAAATCCGTGGTTAGATTTGATAGGAAATCATGTAATAGATCTAGATCTATATTTTTTTTGTATTTTATTTTCAAATCTGTAAAATTGAGATCCGGAAAGAAAGAATGAGAAGGAAGACGAAGAACAGATCTTGGAGGATGGCAGCCTAGGGTTTACACCACCACCACCACTCGCCGGCGGCTGCGCCGGCGGCGGCGTGAACCTGCAGCGGCGGCGCGGTGGGCGGCGGCGGCAGGGTGTCTTCCCTGCGGCTGGGCCGCACCCACCTCTCTCGCTCTCTCCCCTCGTCGCGTTTCCGGCAAGTTCCAGGCGCTGCAAGGAGCGACGGCGGCGCAAGGAAACTCTAGGGCTCCTGCGCGGCTGGGCCGCGCTCCTGTGGCTGAGCACGCGTCGCAGCGGCTGCGCGCGACGGCAGTCGTGGTGGCGGCGGGGCTGCTGGGCTGAGGGCGAGGCTGGCCGCGAGCGCGGTTGCGCATGGTGGGGCTGCGCAGCGTTGGCTGCAAGCGGCGGCCTTGCTACTTCTCTCCTCTGCGCGCGACGGATGGCTGTGGGCTGCGCGGCTGTCGACGGTGGCGCGGCGTTGGCGTGACGGCTGGCTGCGAGGTCCGGCCGCAGGCGGCGGCCGGAAAGGCGGCGCGGCGGGGTAGGCATGGCGCCGGCGGGGCTGCTGTGGAAGGTGGCGGCTAGGGTTTTCCAAAACCCTAGGGTTTGGCTGCTCGGGCCAGAATTCGGGCTTGCAAGCCCGGAGGCGGCCCGCAATCCTGGAATTAGGGTTTGGTTCTCCTTTTGGGCCAGAAACCCTAATTTGAAGCCCAAATGCTGTCTAAAGGAGTTGCAGATTTCAAATAAAAGAGTGGGAGCCCAGTTTGAAGATCTGTATTGAAATAAAAGCCTTGTAATAGATAGGTTTAATTTTATTTCAGTTGTAATCGCATCAGAGGGGCCACGAGAAATTTTATTTGTTTATTTAATTATTTCTCGTTATGATGTGATTTATTATGTGCGCACTAGTAAATAATAGGAAAGCATGCTTACTTGCTTTAATTATTTACTGTCATAAGCATGTTGTAATTTCTTAAATTATTGAGCATGTCTTATGTGATTTATTTTATGCTTTAAATTGTGTCTATAAATTCCAAGAATCATATTAATTTATGATGGAATTTTGGGTGACATAATTTATGAGAGCATAAAATAATGTGTGCGCATGAAACCTTTAGAACTAAAAATACTAAGCTGGATTTTGGTTCTTCTCTAACCAAGATCATTAGACCTCCACAAATACGACCTCTCATTGGAGGTGGGGTACCTCGAAACGTAAATGGTCTACTCGGGTAGCTTACGTTAGAGTTTCCTTATCAAGATCCAATGCGATGAGGTTTCCAAATAAAACACTTATTTTAATATGAGAAGTGGGAGCCTCGAAGCAAACGGTCTACTCGGGTAGCTTGCATTGAGACAACTTCCACTGGTCTCTAAGATTAATCTAAGTGGGATAACGAAGGATGTTGAGGGCATGCGGTATGGGTCCAGTACGTATGCTAAATCGCTCTGAACATCTGGAGTTAGGCTTGTGGTTACCTTGGCTTAGATGTTGCCTGGAGTATAACTCTTTTGAGATGTCCCTGCTCCGGATAGGTGAACATGGTCTTGAGATCTCCAATATTAATTTCTTTTGCTAGCGGATACCTGGCATGGAGAGAAATTAAAGGATCTTTATGGTCTGGTTGAGCGTTTTTGTCGTAAATGGACTACTCGGGTAGCTTGCGACAAATATGCTTGGGCAATTGGAGGAAACAAAGTGCATTGTTTTATCTAAAGGTTCTATGCATTATTTGTTTCAATTGTTCGTAGTATGTGCTTACTTTAATTCGCTTATTTGTTTTCAGATATGTCTATTATCGCATCGCTCATTAATTCAATCGTACACAATTCTTTGACTGGTCCGAATTTTCCTGGATGGAAAAGTGACATTGTCAAACTCTTGGATTCTTTTGGACATTTGTTTGTTCTGCAAACTCCCTGTCCGAGTTCGCCGACTGATACATCTTCTGATGAGGAGCGTGCACAGTATCACATGTGGATGTGGTCTAATGGCATGGCCAGACAGTATATCTTAGCTGGCATGTCAGATGCACTGCGTCCTCGTTATAGTGATGTATGGCTTGCATGTGACATTATGCGACGTCTTGACGTAGCATATGGCGGACTTGATGGACATGCTAGATCCAGTCTTATCAAGCGTATTGTAAGACAGAAGATGGGTCAGAACTGCTCGGTACGTGAACATGTGGAATCGCTCATCCAGCTTTTAGATGAGTACACATTGATGGGTGGTCAAATTGACAATAGTGTCAAAATTGACTTGATACTCAACACGTTACCAGAGTCATTTGATGACTTCAGAATTTCTGTTGAGAAAAACAAGAGTGAGTATACTGTTCACGGTCTGCTCAAGGATCTTGTATCAATGGAAGCTTCTTCAGTCTTTTCTGCGAGTCACTCTGATTTGCTTCCGAGTCGGAAGAGTGATGTCATGGAAAGGAGGAATGAAGGAAGCAGTGGGAGCAATCTTGTATTATCGGTTCATTCCAGGTCTCTTGCTAAAAGTTCTTCTAAATCGCGTCGTAATGACATGAAGAAGAAGAATGGTAAAGGAGAGAACAAGGGAAAGAAAGATAACAAGAAGGACAAATGTTTCAAGTGTGGCAAGAAGGGACACTGGAAAGTAAATTGTCCAAGTTTGGTAACTAAGGGACAAGGTACGTTATCTTTTGCATTGGTTGCTGAGACATGTTTAGTATCGGTTTTCTACTCCTTAGGGGGTAGTGGTAACTGAAGTCACTAATCATGTTTGCTACGCTTTGCAGGGAATCGAGCTTGAAGCTTGAAGATAACGGGATTACCATCTCCAAGTCTGATGCTGGAAGATGTTTCAGCAGATGGAGATTTTACTTTGAGTTTATGTTGAAAAACTTTGTTTTTAATTAAAGTTTTGGAAGAGATACAATGTTTTGTTTTGATAAACAAGTTTCATCCGTGCTTTTGGATTCTTAGTCATTTTGATAGAATTTTTCTATCA
Organism: Plectranthus barbatus; assembly: GCA_026898455.1. NCBI lineage: Eukaryota > Viridiplantae > Streptophyta > Magnoliopsida > Lamiales > Lamiaceae > Plectranthus > Plectranthus barbatus. Next base: position 11,214 of record JAPKLW010007765.1, on the reverse strand, counting down.
TGAATAAATGACAGTGTTTCTATTTATGGATGATTATCTCTTCATTACTTGATTGCATAAACTGTCAGTGTTCTAAGGTATAATTTAAAGAATCTATATAGAGATGGATTACATCAATCTAAGCAGTCTTAAGTAGTTCATGGAATTATGGATTCTATCCAAGTATTCCTAAGAATGATACTTATGGTAACTACTTAGAAGTATAATGATGATAATCAGGCCTTTTAAAAGGCAGTAGTATCTCTATAAGTTGTTTCGTGTTTGCTCTAGTTAGTGGTTTGAGTCTACTTCCGCAGTTGCCTTTACAGGCATTGATGCTGTAGTCATTTAAGATTTGGTATGTTTATCTAGTTCACTACAAGTCTTAGTCTCTTGCTTTAAACAAGAGCGTTCAAGACTAAGGTAGAGAATAAGTTAACCAAGTCCGTAAAAGTATTATGATTTGTTCATAATGAAGTATCTTAAATGATGTGTTTTACAGTATCTGACAGAGCAAAGGGATTACATCCCAGTTGACTACACCTGATATCTCTAGTTTGAGATGGTGTAGGAAGAACGAAATAAAGATCTTTAAATGTTAACAAATTATACCAGCTACTGCCTAAATCTTTCGTTTTAGGGAAAGCGCCAAAATAGTTGTATATCGTTTAAACTGGTGTCTTCTAAATCAGTTCTAAGTACCCTAGCAGACCTTGACTCAGTCAAAGGGCAATGATGGGTAATTCGGCTGCTGAGCTGATATAAGAGACTGATTCGATAGAAGAAAGGTTTAAACTAGTACTGTTTGTGGGCTATTCCAGGTAAACAAAAAAGATGTTGGTTTTATATATCCTAATTACAAGCTAGTTGTATAGGATGAAACCATGAATCCAAATGTGAGATTGTTTTCTAATATTTTAAGAGAAGACAATCCAAATCCATCAGGAAATACCCCGTGGCAGATTGTGCATACCTTGGTAGGTATGGTACCAATTGCACGGTCACCTGTGTAAGGTGGTAAACCACAAGTTAATGCACCATTAACTGACAACATAAAAGGAGCGTCGTTGCAGTGGGAGGTTGCCTTAACAGGCTTAATAGTACTGGTTCGTGGGAGCAGTCTCTCGACTCGGTCCCTGCTAAACGAACATTGTACTTACCCCTTAAAAGTGTAGCGAGCCAGTTAAGACAAACGATGCAGTTTGAATGACGTGAAGTCATGGATTCAGAAATGAATCAGTTAAGGTTATGGTTGTGTATCAGAATCAATGATTGCCGAATAGCTTAACAGCTATGTGCAACTGATTGATATACATGTAAAAGGATCGAATGGTAACCTAGTGTGTTCAAAGGCCTAGGTTAGTGAGTGAAGGTGTGTTTCGCAACAAGACCTTCTCACTGGTTGCAACTATTAAACCCATTCGAGTTCTCTTAAACATAACAGTACATATGTAAGTATCTGGAAGGTAGATGAAGTCGTCCGTATTTTATGAACGTATACCTTAACAAAAGGTGACGACATCTGTTTGCAACAACCAGATAAGTTATGTGCAGCATCATGTCTCGAAGCCAGAGTAGTTCAATTATGAACTTAACCGTGCTTCAAGATTATGTAACAGACATTTCGATTTTTGTTCATCGAGAATGAGAGTTACATAAGTCAGAGTATGTGTCAGCGAAAGCGTGGTTTTCCTTGCACATTATGCAGATAGTATTTACACATTCGGAAACGGTGTGGAAATGCAGTCAGGCATAAAGGATGGTTATCCGAACAGTTTCAGAAGTAGGACTTATGAGATTATGGAACATCTTTTGAATTAAAGTCTTGTGTTGGCACAAGAGAAAGGATGTTCAAGTATCTCAAGTTGCTTAAATTGATTCTGTGGTGAGTCGTTCATAGCAAGAAAGGTTGATGTCTTTCTATAGTGCAGATGAACGAGCTCAGATATCTGCAATGCGATAAGCATGTTAGACAGATATCAGTTCAACTCTGGATAGGCACATTTGTTTACAGATGTGCTATGTGAGTTGAAAGGCATCGGATATCCAGGAGGATCATAAGGAAAGAGAATCGACCTCTAACTATGTGTTGGGCCTTTGAGGAGGAGTTATAGGAATTTAACACAGAAGTGTGTTGAAGATTCCAGTATGAAGGCTGAACCCTAGTCAGCTTCATAGACTTCGTAAGAAGCAGTATAACTCCGACACCATCCTCCAGAGGTGTGCGTTCTGAGTTTGCCTAGTAGAATCACAAGTAATTGTGATGTATTGGTGCAGAGACAAACTCAAGAGAACCCAAGACTCAAAAAGGTGGTGAGACACATAGGATGTGTTGTATCACATCATACGAGAAATCGTAACAAGAGGTGATGAGTGTACAGTGGAGATGGTTGACATGAATAGACACACTTAATACTTTGTTAAAAGCAATGGTATTATGCTTTAAGTATAAGTGGGAGATTGTTGGGATTGTATACTGAAAGCATATATGATTAAGTGTTTTCGTACACTGGTATTCATGTATGTATCCGCAACAATGCTCGCTGTCTGATAGAACAATCATACGACGAACTATAATATCCTTTTATCTCGTGGAAAGGGATGACCATATGGTGTGTTGTAGATCACAGAGGATCATATGGTTCGCTTGACCTAGCGAGATATAAAGAGTATCACAGCTGAGACGGTCCCTGGATAGGCTGTCGGTTTAAGCTGCGGCACATCAGTTCATAAGTGGGCTTATCCTGGCTACTTGATGTGTCGGTACATTTTTATGTATTGATGGGATCAACAGTGGGATGTGCCGTTCTCATTGACATATGAACGAGCCAGATCCCTAGTATACTTTTTGTGATCTTAAATCGTACTGAAGGATAAGGGGCACACACAGATTGACCACACTTTGATTTACTAGAGTGGCGGGTCTTACATGTACCCTTATACTTGTATTTTGGGTGTTGGCAATTTGTGTGGGGTCTGCTTAGTCTGGATGTATGGTAACATATCCGTTTAGGATGGTGACATTCCCTGATGAGCTCACAAAGGTTCATTATGCTAAACCCTGCAGGTTGAATTATTTAATTCAGGCATAAGTGATAAAAGGTGAGTGGTGTTATTCAGGAAATAAGATATTAATTAATTGTGGCTGATTGTCATAAGCCAAATTAATTAATGAATGTCTGAAACCTTAAATATGTGGATCAAGTTAGTTTGGTGCAGCCCGTTCCTAATAACGTGGTAATAAAGGGGCGAGTCAGTATTGTTACCGTGGTGAAGGTTAAAACAATACTTTATTAATTAATTAATGTTCTGGGTTGGACATGTGAGAATTAATTAATAAAAGAGGGCCCACTTTATTATTTGCATCTGATCCCTGGTCTGGCCCATTAACTGCTCTCAGCCCATTAGGGTTAGGGTTTACTTAAACCCTAACACTATATAAACCCCTCCTCTCTAGACAGATCACAAGCGAGTCGTCATTCTTTCAGTTGTCGACTGGAGTGTTGAAAACTAGGGTTTCACACTGATAAGTGAGAGAGGACGGCGGCGGCTGGATCCGGAAGGGAGAAGATTGATCGACTTCTCCGAGGCGCGGATCTAACTTGGTAGAATAATCCTCACCAGATTTCCAAGGAGCAAGGGACACAGATCAGAAGATCAGATCTGTAGGAACAGAAAGAGGCCATCGATTTCTTCAAGAAGAAGAAAGCCATTGTTTTGTTCATATTCCGCTTCAGACCTGAATAGGCTTTCACCGTTATCATTCTCCGATCTGTCCTGTGGATCAAACGGTGAAACAAGGTACAATTTCCAATCCATCCTATGCAATTTAATTTGTAGGAGCATGCATAGGCTTTCGCATGGTTCATTTAATTGTATTTATTCCTGGTATCCTAAGAACGATCCTTGGCAAATTTAATGGCAATTAATATTGCCCATCGTAGACTCAAACCCTACATAAGTTTGTGTGGAAAAAGATCACGGAGATGTGTGGAAACCTCGATGTAATCTCACTGCGGTGGTGGCCAGTACTGTGGAAAATGGGCCATGAACTGGCGCATCTGATCGTCGGCTTCTTGCTGGCGTCGCCACTGCTCCCGCTCCTGATCAAAATGACATTGCTGCGCCGCCCACTGCTCCTGCTCTCGGTCAAACCGGCGCTGCTGCACTGCCCACTGCTCTCGCTGCTGATCCTCAAAGGATCTTCGGGCTGTCCACTCTCGCCGCTCCTCCTCCTCAAAAGAATGGCTCTCAGTGGAGGCAGTAGTCTGAGCTGCTGATAGAGCCTGAAGCTGAGTGTTCTAGTCTCCCCATTGTTGCTCCAAGCAGCTCAGTCGCTCCTCGAACGCCACACGATGTGTGCGATGCTCATAGAAAGTGGAGGACTCGCCCTGGTTCCCCCTAGAGGTCCCCCTAACTCAAGGCGGTGCGACTAGTCATCGGGCTGCTCCCGATCAGTGCCCTGCTCGTCACCTCAAGCATCCTTCTCATCCTCATCTCTTCCGACATCCTTCTCATCCTCATCGCCTTCGGCAATACGAAGATGAGGATGCCTCGCCATGGCGTCTGCTGTGACCTATTGCCTCCATGTGGGCCAGTGTATCCAACTTCCAGTTGTCGCGGTATCGGCAAATTCCTACGTTAGTGAGCTCGGGATTCGGCAGTGGAAAGAATGGCAGTGTGCGCTGGCAGAAGAGATAAGGCGGATGAGCAGTCTGAATAAATCGGAGGGCGACCTACTTTTTAATGGTCAACTTTGTTAGCGGTTAGGCCTGATGGCGCCCAGGGTCAATCCCCATAGAAAGCAGGATGTGGGTCCATAGCCCCCCGATGCAAATCGGTCCGCGGCTGGCGGAGGATGCCCGATTGGACTGCAGTAGGAACAGCTGGGCGAAATTCAGGGCCTGACCATGTAGCATGCAGAACATCACCATGAGCTCCACGTCCCGCATAGAGCTGTTATCCTTTCTGGCAAAAAGAGTGTGTGCCAGAATCCGCTGAATAATCTAAAATACATGATTCTGGATCATTGAGGCTTTGCATTTGCTAGATTCCCAGGCTGGGCTGTCATTAGCACAGATGGTGGGCTAGAAAACTTTCACGTTGAATCCTCACGGTTTAGTATAAACTCCAATATCAGGGACCCCAAATGCCCTGTTTATCTGCTTGGTAGTGATGGTGCGGTCCTCATCAAGGGCCTGGAAGGTGGCCCCCGTCGGTGTGTTCTGGCCCGTTGTGGTGAGCTCAAATGTGGCCAGAACCTCCAAAGTAAAGTGCTTGTAGGTTGGGTCCTCGAGATTCAGAATAGGATCCCAACCAATGTTCGAGTGCAGCTCTTTGACATTATCATTAAGTCCCAGCACCTGGAGATCATCAATATCGGCATACCGGGTTCCTTCAACCCCTTTCTCCACCAGAGCCTTGAATTTCTCATGAAGGTCCAAACCCTTGAGTTGGATTCCATATGCGTCCAGCCGAGTTGAATCTGGGTGTCGTCGAGGTGCCATTTGAATTCTGCATAACCAAGTTACAAATCAAAACCAGCAACCGAAGGGAAACATGCGAAATAAACTAAGCTTACAAGAACGAAACATCTCCTAATTTCAACTAAATATATGTTCACTATCACAACTACATTTTCAACACCATCAACAAATCCAATAAGTAGAATAAGAATTTCCCGCATAGCCTAACCACCACATCAACTAGCCCCGTCCTAAATGCAAGTATAGCTAAACGGAATTTAATCCCATCAACAAGTAAGTTCCCCCAGATTCAAAACTTAACTAAACGGAATGCAAATTTAAAAAATCCAGCACCCCAAGTCAACGTTTTAAGCCTTAGGAATGCAAAGTATTCAACAATAATCACAAATAACCCAAACATGATATTGAAACTCAACTCAATGGTGAAAAATGAAAATAAGACATTAAACCCAAGATTCACCCTACATTATCAACTAAACAATAAAATATGATGCACGAATTGGAAATAAACATAATGAGTAAGTAAATTACCTTGGAAATGAAGCTAAATTGGAAGAACAAGTGAAAACCCTAGAAATTGGGAATTCGACATTTTTGAACAAAATTTGAAAAAGTAAACGGATGAAAGTGTTGTAACGATGATGGGTTAGGGATGTGTGGAAGGATTTGATGAGATTTGGTGTAATGAAGTCGGATTTTTAGAGAGAAGTTGGTGAATTTTCGTGGGTTTTGAGTTGTAATTGGAAAAGTGAGTGGAAAGGGAAGGGTTTCAAATTTTTATGCGTGTTTTTGCAACTTCGGCGACCCAGAACGCGTTCGATGATTGCCAAAATTTTATTTGGGTCGCCGAAAGTGCTTCGAAATGAAATTTGGGATTTTACGGATTCGGCGATCCATTTACAGATTCGGCGATCTCTGAAAGTGTAAATGGATCGCCGTTTTTGTGCTGAACCAAAATTAAAATTTCATAATTTCGGCAACCCAACCAACGAAATGGGCGATCGCCGAAATCATTTTCTGGTCGCCGATTTTGCTTCGAACCTAAAATTTTTTGACAACGAACTTGGCGACCTAGGATTCACGATCGGCGATCGCCGATTGTGTAAATGGGTTGCCGATTTTGTTTATTCTGGCAATTCCTCTCATTTCGAACTCCCTACCTGCACCCAATAACTCAATAACCAAACGTGAACGTAAAGTGTGGAAAAAATGGAGTAGAAAGACACCTAAATGACCAAAACAATGCAATTAAACTCAAATAAAGGTTGGGTTGCCTCCCAACAAGCGCTTTTTTAACGTCTGTAGCTAGACACAACAGTATGTATCTTATCGATCGGCTAGGTGGAGCTCGCATATGACTGACACAGCCTCAAATTTGACATATGTCTTGACTCTATGGCCATTAACATTAAATTTCGATCCATCATACGTAATTAAATCCAGAGTGCCATTAGAATTAACTTCTTGAATCAGATAAGGGCCAGTCCATCTAGACTTAAGTTTACCCGGGAACATACAAAGATGATAATTGAACACGAGTACCTGATCTCCTGGGGTGAAGTCGCGACTGCGAATCCCCTGGTCATGGAATTTCTTGGCGCGCTCTTTGTATAGCTTTGAACTCTCGTATGTCTCGGTCCGGAATTCTTCAAGCTCAGTTAGCTGGAGACACCTCTGCTCAGCTGCAGTCTTTAGATCCCAATTAATCTTCTTGACTGCCCAGAATGATCTATGTTCTAATTCCACTGGTAAGTGGCATGATTTCCCAAATACCAACTGGTATGGTGACATACCAATCGGAGTCTTGAATGCAGTCCTATATGCCCATAAAGCGTCATCCAAGCGAGTAGCCCAATCTTTCCTGGAAACCACAGACTTTTGCAGGATCTGCTTAATTTCTTTGTAGGCCAACTCAGCTTGCCCATTGGCCTGGGGGTGGTATGGAGATTTAATTTTGTGATGAACTCCATATTTTGCCAGCAGACTCCCCAACCACTTGTTTTTGAAGTGTGACCCTCCATCACTCAGCAATGCTCGAGGTGCTCCAAAACGAGTCAGGATGTTCTTCTGTAGAAACTTGAGCACCACCTTCGAGTCACTAGTCCCAGTGGGGATAGCCTCAACCGACCAGGTCACATAGTCCACAGCTAGAATGATGTATTGATATCCATGGGATTTAGGAAATGGTCCCATGAAATCAATGCCCCATACATCAAAGGGCTCGATCTCAAGCATGTATTTCTGGGGAATTTCATCCCTCATTGAGATGTTCCCCATCCTCTGGCATCTATCGCAGCTAGCCACAAATTTCTGACAGTCGCGGTAAACCGTAGGCCTGTAGAATCCACTTGTGAGGATCTTTATGGCTGTCCTGTTCGCCGCACAGTGGCCTCCATAGAGGGATAAGTGACAATCCCTCATTTTTTGTTCTCGTTCCTGCATTCCGATGCACCGCCAGATCACCATGTCACCACAATGGCGGGAGAGGAAGGGCTCATCCCAGTAGTAGAACTTGCAATCGTGCAAGAACTTCCTCTTCTGATGTGAGGACATATCAGGTGGCAGAACACCTGCAATTAAATAATTCACCAGATCCATGTACCATGGATCTACCTCCTCAGCTACGAGCAGATACTCGTCAGGGAAAACCTCAGTGATCCGAATTCGGGGGTCATCTCCTTCCACCGGATTCTCCAGCCTAGACAGGTGGTCTGCTACCACGTTCTCACATCCTTTCCAATCTTTAATCTCCATGTCAAATTCCTGCATCAGCAGGATCTACCGGATCAGTCTCGGCTTGGCCTCCTTCTTCTCATACAAATACCGGATCGCAGCATGATTCGTATAGACCACCGTCTTTGCCACAACTAGATATGCCCGGAACTTATCAAATGCAAAGACTACCGCCAGCAACTCCTTTTCAGTAGTTGTGTAGTTAATTTGGGCTTCATCCAAAGTCTTGCTGGCGTACTGAATGACTCTAAAGATCTTGTTCCTTGTCTGAACCAGAGCAGCTCCAACTGCAGTATCACTAGCGTCGCACATCAGGATAAAAGGTTCCGACCAGTCTGGTGATATAAGTATTGGTGCAATTGTGAGGGCCAGCTTCATCTTCTCAAAGGCCCACAAACACTGTTAATCAAAAACGAATTTTGCATCCTTCATAAGTAGAGAACTCAATGGTTTAGAGATTTTAGAAAAATCCCTTATAAACCTCCGATAGAAGCCTGCGTGACCCAAAAAGCTCCTCACCGACTTCTCATTGGTGGGGGGTGGTAACTTTTAGATTGCCACGATCTTGGCACGATCTACCTCCAAACCTGCAGCAGAAACTTTGTGACCGAGGACAATGCCCTATCGCACCATAAAATGACATTTTTCCCTATTCAAAACCAGGTTAGTTTCTTGACAGCGCTGCAGAACAGTAATTAGGTTTTCTAAATAGTTATCAAATGAATGACCAAACACAGAAAAATCATCCATAAAAACTTCCATAATGTTTTCTAGAAGTCCACTAAAAATAGACATCATGCATCTTTGAAAAGTGGCAGGGGCATTACATAATCCAAAAGACATCCGTCTATATGCAAAATTTCATAAGGACAAGTAAATGCAGATTTATGTTGGTCCTTAGGGGCAATGGCAATTTGGTTATATCCAGAATAACCATCTAAAAAGCAGTAGAATTCATACCCAGTCAGCCTATCTAACATTCGATCAATAAAGGGAAGAGGGAAGTGATCCTTACGAGTAGCACTGTTAAGTGCTCCATAGTCAATACACATCCTCCAGCCAGTAACAGGCCTGTGAGCGATTTCCTGGCCACTCTCGTCCTTAATGACTGTAGTACCTCCCTTTTTAGCCACCACTTGACTAGGACTTACCCACTCACTGTCCGATATGGCATAGATCATGCCAGCATCCAACAACTTAAGTACCTCCTTCTGCACAACTTCCTGCATGATGGGATTCAAACATCGCTGCGGCTGCACCTTCGGTTTGTATCCATCCTCTAATAAGATCCTGTGCATACATATAGAAGGGCTAATACCCTTGATGTCAGATAATGACCACCCAATAGCAGATTGGTGGTCTCTCAAAACCCTCAATAATCTATCTAATTGACTAGAAGATAGGGTAGCAGATACAATTACCGGATAGGTATCATTTTCCCCCAAGTAGGCATACCTCAGATGATCCGGTAAAGGTTTCAGTTCCAGTACTGGCGACTCTTTCTTTTCCTCCTGCTTCAGAGCCTTCTTGCGAGCTTCTTCTTCTTCCTCCTCGCTCCTTTACTTCAGAAAACGGGCGCTTTGCACCTTGTTCTTCTCACCAGCACCATCTAATGCTAGAAGAGACTCTAGCAGCTCATCGCAGACATCATAAAGCTCATCACAAGAATAAACAGAATTTTGCACCCCAAAATCCAAAGAATCGGCAGAAATGATAGAAGAGTCAAAGAGATACAAAACCTGAACCATATCGCATTCCTCAAAGCAGTCGTTGGAATCATGTCGCTCCATAGCCTTGTAGATGGAGAAGGTAATCTTCTCGTCGTTCACCCTCAAAGTAAGCTCTCCTTTCTTGACATCGATAAGAGCATCAACAATGTTGAGGAAAGGCCTCCCAAGAATGAGTGGAATATTTCGGTCCTCTTCCATGTCTAGGACCACAAAGTCAGTTGGGAAGATAAATTCCCCAACTTTCACCAGCACATTCTCTACTACCCCTTTAGGGTAGTTCACCGACCTGTCAGCCATCTGAAGTCTGATGGTAGTCGGTTTAATGTCCCCGATTGTCAGCTTATTAAAAATAGAGAGGGGCATCAGATTGATGTTGGCCCCTAAGTCGCAGAGTACTCTTTCAAAAGTATGGCCCCCAATCATAAAGGTAATAGAGAAGCAGCCGGGATCAGTCTTTTTTACTGGCATCTTTTTCTGAATTACGGCGCTGCATTCTTCAAATAGATTCACTGTCTCGAACGCGCCAAAGGGCTTCTTCTGGGTAACCATATCTTTCAGAAACTTCATGTACCCATGTATCTCTTGTACTACTTCAATCAGAGGCAGATTGATGTGTATCTTCTTCATATGCTCTAGAAACCTCTTGTACCTCTCTTGCTTTTGTTTCTTAGCAAATCGCTGTAGGAAGGGAACAACGACGGGACCAGCTGGTTTGGAACTGTCTTCAGGACAAGTTCCTTTGCTCTTTTGAGTCTGTTCTTCTTCAGGAAGAGCAGGAGCAGGCTGTGCAATTTTAGGTTGCACGGACGTATCAACGGGCATAGATGGGCCCTCATAACCTTTACCACTGCGAGTAGTAATTGCATTGCAGTGGTCCTTTGGGTTCACCACTGTATTGCTGGGGAACTGTCCAGGAGTGTGCTGATTGCCAATCACATTAGCAATCTGGGAGATCTGTGTATCCATCTGCTTAATGTGTTTCCCCATCTCCCCCATACCAGTCTGTAGTGCAGAGTGATAAGCTCATTATTTTACTCACTTATCTATATTATTTTCTACTATTTTATGTAGTTTTATTGAGTTTATATATATATATTATGTGCATGAGTCTATATTAGGTGGTATTATGCGCGTTTTGGTTTTTTTGTAGGGTTTTGGGCCTAAATTCACGAGGAATCCGTTCCGGAAGCAGTGACGTGTAAGAGTAGCAGTGACGATTTCGTCCACAAGAGGAATTCGAGCTATTGGAACATGGAAATGAATGATGCTTTGAGTTAGCTCTCCAA
>JAPKLW010007764.1:0-14442 GCA_026898455.1 Plectranthus barbatus | reverse complement strand
AACATGGAATCTAAAAAATAATCGGATCTCTGTTGGCACTTTCCTTTGATTTGTTGCAATTTCGAAAATAATTTTGCATCAAAATAGATTGACGTATTATTTTTAAAAAGTGGATACATAATCAATTGTGTACATGTCAATAATTAGTTTCTTTAGGATTTTACCCAGCATGCGCATTTCTTTAGGATTTTTACCCTTTATATTTTCCTGCATTTTTCTTGCTAAAAATAGACCAAAAGAGATTAATTTGCAACACTAACTTACTAGACACTGGCTATGCATACACAAGCTTATTTAACCCTAAATTGAACTAAAACACGACTGAAAGGACTCAAATTTATTAATTTAAGAGCATGAATATAACTCTCATGAGAGAGTTGTCAACTGTTGAGTAAGGAGGTAGCAGTCCTGTAACCAAGAAAGTGTTGGGAGATGAACCACTGACTGCGCAAGGAGAAAGTGAGTTGGTTATTGTTGAAAAATATTTGGTGCAGGAAGACAACCAAATCCTGCTAGGAAGGAAGATGACAAGGCTTCAGAGACAGTGAATGCTGACCTTGAGAAGAATGAAAATGGAGAGTCAGCAGACCTTGAGGTCGACAAGCAGACAGCGGATCAGCACACCACTGCCACAACAACAGAGAAAGATGCAGAAACAGATGTTGCTGATAAGACCGACGTGAACAAGATTGCTGCTACCACAATGGATGCTGAGACTCGAGCAAGACATCAAGCTAACATCACAGCCAATGTATGGGTGCACAACGAGAAATATATTTGTACCTCGAGAATCGATCCAACTACTATTCCAGAATGGAAATTAGGAGCTGAAACTTGCTATGTGATTGAGAAGACCATCGAAAGGCTATGAGAAAGACAAATTCTGATCCCCACATCCCAAGAAGTTTGAGGTATATCATTTAGTGACATTCCTAGTTTTTATTATGAGGGGAGTGCAGGAAATGCAAATGATACGAAGGGGAGGCTGTTGCTTGCAGATGGTGAATCAATTTTCAGAGGTGAAATGTTAAGATTCCCTTGGAAGGACCACCGGACATAATATTCAAAGATAAGAGGATTGCTAAGTGGTGTCCTCCTATCGCGGTGAGGGATGAGAAGAATGATGATCTCATGGGCAAAAGATATTTGGTCTTCATTGAATATCAAGTTGTTGCTGAGTTTGAGAACACATATCCTGGGGAATTACTGGACAGGTCTTCTGATCAAGATTAGTTGCAGATGGAGTTCAAAAGGTGAAGATTCTTTGACTATGCTACTCATGAACTACACTACGAAGACCGCGCAATAATGATGGCCAGGATGGGTCTCAACTACTCGAGAACTGAAGAAAGATGGGCAGATGATTGGATGGACCAGACATCCAATTGGCAGTATATGGAAAAGCAGGTCGCTGCCAGATTGCTGAAGATCAAAGCGCATAGAGCAATCACTGGAGATTGCTCATTGCCAGCATCCGAGTACCCTGTCAATGACTCACCCCCATTCACTCAGCAATTCAAGTCACTGGCATCAAGAAGACAAATGGCAGCAGTTGCTGTGCTGCAAGAAAAGTTAGCGGAAGAGGAAACCGCTCGCAAGAGAGAAGAGGATAGGAGGAAGATGATGGACTTTAATGACGAATTCTCACCATACTGGAAAACATATCATCCAAACTGGACAGCGTTAGGCCTCCATCTCCAGTCACTACTGAAGAAGAAAAAATTAAGGAGAATGAACCTGTCCCAGCAGCAGACGTGGATCCACCTACCACTTCCTCTCAAGCACTGACCATCACTGCCAACACACCTACTGCAATGAATCAGAATGTGTTATCGAAGGAACAACCAGCCCTGACAATTGAACCCCTGAGCTCCAATACTTTTCAGAGGGACCTCCAGCATTTCATCCACACGATGGTAGGAAAAATCATTGAGGAACAGATGGTACCGCTTGTGCGACCTGAAGTATCAACTCAAGTAGTCGAGGCAAAGGAGGAGCTTATGCGCTCTCAGTAAGACAACTTTGAGACCTTCTCCACCGGCCTTTTTGTTGCGATCAAAGAGGGGGAAGAGAAGAGGTTAGCAGAGGAAGCAGAGAGACTAACGGAACAAAAAGACAGGATCCAGCTCCTCGAAGCAAGAAGTAAATAGGAAGAAGACTTTAGAAGGCAACAAGAAGAAGAAGAGAGAGAAGAACGAAGAAAGATTGATGAGAAAGAAAGAATCAGAAGAAAAAAAAAAGAGAAACTATAGTGGAAAACTTCATGAAGGTAACGCTCGAGACCCTCAAAAATGTGAAGAAAACCACTGCTGGTTCCTCAAGTGCCAAAAATATCGCTGATTCAGACTCTTCAACGACGAAGAAGTAACCTCTCTGAAACCTTACAAGTCTTCTAGCTGAAAAATAAAAAGTTTTTTATTTAGGTGGGTGTTTCCTGTACATCATGGCAAGATTATTTTTAATGGAAACTAACCCAGGTTGAGACAACATCTCATTGTCAGAATTAATTGATATGGCTGAAATTACACAGTCAGTGTAATCAGCAAATTGCGTAGATTGTTGATGTGTGTGAAATGTTCCTGCATCCTGCTTGATAATCATGTGTGAATGTGCTTTATACTTAACTGATTAATGATTCGAAAGCCATTTACTTGAATCAAACAATTTAATCGAGCAATGTCCTATTTATTTTAAGGAGAAACATTTAGGAATCATACTGAGTCTAAGGGAGTTGAGATGCTGAGAATAGAATTGTTAGGAATATGATATAATCTCAGTAATCAGCTTTCCCCATGATCAGTTAGTTAAAATTGAGGATTTGATCGCACCAAAAAGGGGGAAATTGTTATGAATATTGTTAGAAATATCACAACCCATTGATCTAAATTGTATAATTATTATTCTTGGTTTTGGTGCATCAAAGCTCAGTAGATCTAGTTTCTAGCAACTTAGTATCGAGTCATATTGTAAAAGTCCTTTATAGGATACATCTACTCGAGTTGTAATAGAACTAGAAGGAAAGAATCAAATATTACTGAAGAATCAGCAAATCTGAAGATTGCTGGAGACGCCAGTAAAGGGGAGCGAACACGAAGGAATGTTGGACACGCGTGACAAGAATGCTGAATGAATGAAGCAAGCATACGGCAGGATCATAGCAAGATTGCTGAAAGATCCGTAGAGCATTAATGGCTAGCAGACACTCAACAGCAATGAAGACAATTCAAAGTCGCAAATCAGAAGGACCTAGATCACAATGAAACCCGATGAATCAGAGAGGAGAATAATCAACTCACACAAAGGAGGTTTCTAGATTCAAACTAAAAGATCTGTTCTGACAAAGACGGCTACAAATAGGAGCTACACCAATCAGAGATGAATTAGACTTGAAGAGTCACTGTGCGTTGCAGAAAAAGGAAGAACAGAGATAGGCGAGCAATCCCTTTGAGTATAACTGATAAGATTCAAACAAGCCGTTTGAATCTTCACCTATAAATAGGTGTCGTCCAAAGATGATTCAAGGGTTCGCAAAATTCTAGCTTATAGAGAAAACAAAAGAGGATTCAAAACTCTTAAACTCACGCAAACTCATTCGAGGTTGTACTTTATTGAAGCTTTCCCACAAGCTTTCATACCTGAAGCTCGACCTCTGAAGTATAATTTATAAGGTAAATATTGGGATTCTTCATATTCCTAGAACGAATCTAGAAGTCACCTTGTTGTGCAAGCATGATTATCACAAGCAATTGCCAAACACAAGGACAGGTTCTGGGAAGAACTATAAAACTCCCAACAGTCGACGTATAAGGAAAAGGGAGGTTTTTCGTCACTCTAAGGAGCGACAAAGTGAAGATTGAAGACCAAGGTGATTGAAGGTGCGCGTTGACCAGAGGGAGGAGTAGCTCAACTTTAGAGATCAAGTCTAACCTTATAATAAACTGATTAGTGAATTTTTAGCCAGAGGACTGAAGAGTGGACAAAGTGCAGTTGTTCGAACCACTATAAACCTTGTATTCTTTTACTGCTTTTGTTTCTTTACATTACAGTTATATTTGAAATCCAACACCTCAAGTGTTGAGGTATAATCTGCAATTAAACTAACGGATATTTGAGCTTGAACACATTTGATAAAGGCTTGCTAAGTCAAGACCTTGGCAAGATAAGTGCAGGACATTTTTTATACTTCCGCTGCATATATAAACACTTTGATCAGGGACCAACACCTTACTTCTCCCATTAAGAACGCAAAAGCCATAGTTTCAATGCTGATTACAAATCTCAGTTGCAAAGATGAAAGAGAGAAGCAAGCAATCAACTAAAACATAAGAAGATTAGACCCATAATTGGGAAGAATTCAAGCTACAATTGTAACTCCCTACTGAGAAAACAAAACCTTATCTCCACATATACTCATCAACTTACCGAAGCAGACTCTTGTTGGGACTGTAGAGCTCCAGCAGTTTATTTTTGCAATACCAGTAAAGGACTTGACTTCATCCAAAAATTAAACATATCTGACATCCAACAAAATGTGAGGCCTTATATATTATAGGAAGGAGGAGGTCTGCTATATAAGATCGCCACAACTGCTGATGGGATAAGTATTACCGAGCATTAGCAGGTGTGCAAGTGGGAGGACCTTGCCATCTATATATTGAAGACGCTGCAGACCAACTTGAAAGTTGAGGATATTTTTGAAAGTAATGTGAAAATTTTGTATCAAATGAACATGGTTCCCAACGGGAGCGGACGACAGACTACGGCGGAGGACGGAATCGCGGCACGGATTTAGGGCTTCGACAATGGAGAGCTCGACAATACCGATGAAGGCAGCAGTCCGAGACAATGAGAGTGGACAACAGACTGCGGTGGAGGACAAAATCGCGGGCGGTAGAAGGGCTTCGACAATGGAGAGTTTGACGATGCCAATGAAGGAGGAAGTCCGGTAGGGAAGGCAGAGCGAATAGCAGGCGATGCAGGTTTAGGGTTTACGACAATGGAGGCGTGCGTACAATGGATCGATCCACTTTACCAATTTTTATATGATTATACAATATAGACGACGCGAAATAAACATTTCTTTCATATTAATATGGAAGACACAAAAATCGCGTCGTCTGTTAATGAATATGAAGAAACGGAGACGATGCAAATAATTGTGTCGACTATTAGCGTGCAAAAACTAGATTACGCAACAATACTTCTGTGTTGACTATTACGATTAGGGGTGGCAATTGGGTTGGGTTCGGGTTGGCAGGTCGAGTTGAGACCTAATATTAACACGTTATATGCCAACCCGAACCCGACCCATTTATTTTTCGGGTCTAGAAAGTTCAACCCGAACCCGACCTGTTTATTTTCAGGTCGACCCAAGAATGACCCAAATGACCCGTTTAATCTTATTCAAATATTCTAACCAAATTTAAAAAATAAAATATATAAATCTTTTTATTTCAAATCTTATTTAAATATTCTAATCAAAATTACAAATAAATAAATTAATCTATCTATATATATATATATATTAAAGCAAAGTAGTAAAATAAATTGTTCACTCCAAAAATTCCAATAATTTTTTATTTTTATTTTTACTTTATTTATTCTATTATAACATATATACAATAAAAAATTATTATAGGATAATATTAAAATCAAATCTCATAGACTTTATGTTTAATGTACTTCTTTTTATTTTTATTAAATGTATATAAAGTTTGACGTATAATGTAGAAAATAATTTATAATATAATATGTGTAATATTAACGAATAAAAATTAAATATATTAAAGATAATCTACAAAAAATGTTAAGATATATAACTTTATTAATTTCATCTTAATATATCATAAAATAAAATATCATATAATTAATTTGCACATAGTGCGGTGTAAATCATTACATCACATTAATTTTATTTTACTTGATATATTTTAATGTTATAGCACATACATATATAATATATTTCAGTAAAACCTTATATTTTCACTATTTTATCTTTCTTTATAAGTTTTGTATGTTATCTACTTGTTTTGGTATTATCAAATAAATAAAAATAGTTAGATGTATACTATAAAAAACATACATTATAAATATACTAATATATGCATATATATATAATATATTTATAATCTTATAATTATATTTTATATAATTAGATAATCTATCTATATATTAACAGAGAATAGTGAAAAAACTATTCCCATAAAAAATATTATATCAAATTTTATTTTTATAATATCTATTATATTACAACATAAATATATTCTTTATAATAAAAGATATAACAAATTTATGTTTGTCATTTTCTTTAAATATTACATCCCACAAATTTATTATATTTACTATTTTTTATATAATACAATTATAATATCTTTAATAGGACAATTTTGTAATCAAACCTCATTGAATTTGTGTTAGGCATATTATTATTATTATTATAGGTATAATTTGACGTATAATATAGAATTTAATTTATAGTATAACACATTGAATATAATATTCATGAATAAAAATCAAATACATTAAAAAAATTGATAAAATGGTAAGATATAAAACTTTACTAATTTCAAATTAATAATTTGGCGGGTTACGCGGGTTGACCCACAGGTGACCCGAACCCGACCCAAAATTTAATTGAGTTCGCGGGTTCAACCCAAAATTTACCCAACAGTTAAATGGGTTGACCCAACCCACTAATTTCGTGTTAGGTTTAGGTCGGGTTGTCGGGTCGAGTCAGAAATTGCAGCCCCTAATTACAATATAGACAACGCGAATGAAAATTTGTGTTGTCTATATTCTAATTTGTTGTAGAGTGGGTAGGGTTAGGGTGTTATAATGTTAGTGGTTTTGTTTTATTATTATTATTATGATTATTTTATTTTATTTTTTACCTTTTCTTTTTTTTTTTTAGAAAAATAGCGTGAATATTCCATATATAGGACTCAAGACACATTTAGTAATTTGTCGGTATCCCCAGCGACATTGAACTCCAACATTAAATTGGGCACAGACAAGGACCAGCTTCATTATTTATTTATAGAAGGTATATTGGCTGTAAAGATTTTCGAGAATTCTTATTAATATATTTTGTAGCATTTTATTGAAATTTTCTATGAATTTGAGTATGAATTAAATGTAGTAGTTTGTTGATATGTTGTACCAATATGCAAATTAATTAAATTGAATTGAATTTGAAAAATTCTACAATATGTAGAAAAAATTAATTTGCAAAATGCTCCAATAACTAAATTTAGATATTGAATCAAAAAAATTGATAGCGTAACCCGGTGATAAATGATTACGCCGGATCTATATTTTAAAATATATAAGTTAAGGCGTATCCGTTATGCCATACTATAATTTTTTTTATATGAAAAAAGATAATTCAATTTAAAACCCAAATATTAGGAGTTTTATTTTAGCAGATAAGATTTCATCATATCCGAACCCAAATACCCTTGCTGGGAATGTTTTGATGAACAACAAACAACAGATAAAATCCGGGCGGTGCAAGATAGCCCGAACCTGGCGCCATGACCCGGATCCGATATGACCCCCCAACAGCACGAACACTTCCTCCAGCTAGCACCAATAACCTCTGATTCATCGAAAACGAGTGCGTTGCAAAAGATGGTGCCACCAGTGTAACAGCAATCGAACTCACATCAACCGATGCTCCAATGGTGAAACTTACCATGAATTCCTGAGAATACCTAATCTTCCTTTTTGAGACAGGAGTGAGGATTTGAGGTCGCATGCTAGTGTAAGTCGAGTTCAAGTATGATGGAGAAAATGCTTCCAAGCTTAAATCTGTGGGGAACTCTACTCCTGCAAATGTGTAGAACTGATGAGTGTTGCTGCCACCTACGAGAACCCGAGCATCAGGGAGTAATATTGCAGTCGAGTGGTACATCCGAGGAGTGGAGCTTGAGCTTTGAACCTCGAATCTTGATCCTATCGGATTGTGGGGTCGATAAATAACTGGTGATAGTACTGGATCGGCTGCCATATTCCATCCAGCCGTGCCGGCAGATGCCCCGTTGATGATGAGAACATCCCCATTTGGTAATAAGACCATGTCCCCCATGACCCGGGGAACGGGCATGGTTTCCATGATCCATTGAGGATATAGATCATGAATTCCAATTCTACCACACGTGTCGAGTGCACGGACAAATGTTCCCTCAGTAGCATTACTGTAAGCTCCTTTAGGGGCTCCTCCGCACACCAAGACTTCGGGGGTGGAGGTGTTTATGTTTGTGATTGGGAGTGGGAGTAAGACTGCCGAACCGGAGCTGGGATAGTTCATCGGGTTACCACCGGGGATGACCGGATACTTCTTCACGACTGCCCGGGTCATAAAATTGTACAATATAGCACGATTGTTGGCGAAGATGAACAAGTTCCCGTCCACATTCAAGAAGACGAAGGGGTATAGATTGTTCTCTATCCCCCGATCATTTGTCTCAGCCAGAAACGGCAGCTCGTACGAGGTATCCTCCGAAGACCTCTTCGGATAGAACTCGTAGTTGAACTGACGGATCCCGCCCACAATGATCTCCCTTCCGTCGGCCAGAATATGATTGGTGGCATACCACCTACTCTGCGTCAGCCCATCGTTGATTTCCTGCCAGTTGCAGGAGTTATCCCTGCAGGGTTTGTAGACTCTCGCGACGCGCTCGCCGTGGTCGTATCCGCCGGTTTGGACAACCGTGCCGTCTGCCGTCACAGCGGCGGAGGAGCACCAGGTATCGGTGAGCAGTGTGAGAGGGCGGACGGAGCCGCTAGCCACATCGTACTCGACGGAGTGGGCTGTGCAGTCCGTGCGGTTGGGGCATATAGGGGCCGGCAGGGAAATGTTGGAGGCACCCGAATTAGTTCGGTCGAAGATGAGGACGCGGTCGGAGTTCAGGAGCTGCATATGCATCGCTGATACACCTGCTTTGGCGAGGAGGAGGTGCCATTGGCCAGGGGCGGCGCGTGTGATCAGGAAGCAGGGTAGGAGGAGGAGGAAGATGTGAGACGGAGACATATTTTGGAAGCAGATGAATTATGATGAAGGTGGCGGGGGTGAAGTTATGGTTTTATATTGTTATTGCACCAAATTTCTCCCTTTTAATCATTTTGGTGAAATTCTCATTTTTACCGCGGCTGTTAAAATATGAGAGAGATCACGTGTTTCTGTGTTATTTTGGAATCTAACTCAATCTATTCAATACAGTTATAAAAGGAATACATACATTTGATCTCACACAGATCTAGAAGTTCTATCAACTAACTACAAAACAAGCTTAAACACCAAAGTAAGGATATATGTCCAGCTCATCATCTATCGCCAAGTTTGCTCGTGACTCCATGCAGTAATCAACCCTATAAAACTTCATCAGCGGCTCGATTCTGCCCCCATGTTTCTGGATTTTGACTGTACGGACGACTTCAAACATGGAATCTCAAAAATAATCGGATCTCTGTTGGCACTTTCCTTTCATTTGTTGCAACTTCCAAAATAATTTTGTACATGTCAATAATTAGTATGGGTTGGTGCCCTAACATAGACCGTCGGTGAAATAACTACGCATAATAAAATGCTCCTATAAAATCTTTTATTACTTGAGTTGATGATGATATAAATAAATATCCATCGAAATAAGAGGGACTCCAGAACTATGAAGTAATTAGTTTGTTAAAGAGTGGTAAAAGAATTTCACTGTACTACTCATACAAATACGGTATACTATTTTTTTTTCTTCTTAACACTCTTTTTAGAAAACTCCAAATTAATCATGTGTAACTTATTTTTAGCATTAAGATGTGTGACCCCTTAAAAGTTTCCTGGGGTGTATGTGATAGAGATTAAATTGGCAATAATTTATCAAAAATATTTCAACAAGATTCATTGAAAATATGATAGAAGATTTGATTTATCTTGATAAGATTTGATAATTAGTTATTTGAGTAATCTTATTTTATTAGGATTAGGTTTGATTTCGTTATCAGATTTAGACTTGATTTCCTTACCAGATTAGATTGATTTACGATTAGGATTAGATTTGATTTCACACTATATATAGGGTTCATACTTTCATTAAAATTCGGTTTTCAATTTTCAATTTTCAATTTTCAGCTAATAAAAATTGTAAGTAATTATTTCTCCAATTCTAAGAACTCTTGAACTTTTGTGGATTATCTTCAAATTCAGATTTGACTAATCAACTGGATTTTCACATCCATTTGTGGTGTCTTCACTATATTCCTCGTTGTTGAGGCGAGTTGCTTGTTCGGTCGTAGGAGCTCGTATTGTCCTTGCCTGTGTGATAGAAGATATATTATTGGCCACACTAAATCATGTTTTATTGATCAATATATATAGGTGGTACAAAAGATATGCAAAAGAAATAAAAGATACAAAAGATAGATGAAACCCTAGATACATCTCAAAAGATATGAAATATTATGCATGAAAGATACAAGCATATCTATTCTTTAACATCCCCCCTCAAGCGAGACGTCGGAACTTGGAAGACTCGAAGCTTGTCCCGAAAAGGCGTGAAGAGTGGACTCGGTAGAAATTTGGTGAAGACATCTGCTATCTGCATTTCAGACGGAACAAACTCAGTGACTAAGAGGCCTTTGTGAACAAGTTCTCGAACAATGATACCATGATACCATGATACCATGATAGAAGATATATTATTGGCCACACTAAATCATGTTTTATTGATCAATATATATAGGTGGTACAAAAGATATGCAAAAGAAATAAAAGATACAAAAGATAGATGAAACCCTAGATACATCTCAAAAGATATGAAATATTATGCATGAAAGATACATGCATATCTATTCTTTAACACTGTGGTTCTCTATTTTATATAGCTATCCTAGCTATACAATAATTTTTATTTGAAGTGAAAACCAGCACAACAAAAAGCGAAAATATAGCCCCACAAAAAAAAAAAAAAGCGAATTAAAATGTTGAATGGCAAAATGTCAATTTTCTTGGCTAATAATGCAAATGGACTGAACCAAAATCAAAGAACATTTTGAGACATAATTCGCACAGAATTTAATTATGTGGTTGTAAATTTATAGCTGTCCAATTTCTCCTTTTTCACAGAGATAATTTTGAGGCTCTAGCGCTCTAATTTGATTTTTGAATTAAATAAGTCTTGATGTGTACGATGCATGCACATGGAAAAAAAATTATTAAAAGGTAAAAGACTTGTATTACAAAGACGGTCTCGTAATTATTTTTTATGAGATGAATTTAATCCAATTCACATATTTTAATCAAAATCTTTAATTAACATTTTTTTAATTAATAAATAATTTGAGTGAATATAATATTTTTATGTGAATGAAATTGAAATGCTGGAAGGGCAAAATGTCTAATATCTTAGCTAATAATGCAAATAGACTGAACCTAATTCAGAGAACATTTTTAGACATATTTCACACCGAAATTCTCATTTTTATCGTAGTTATGTTGTAATTTGTAACGGACTGTTCTGCCCCCGTGCTTTTGGATTTTGACTCCAAAGTCCAAGTTGTTTTCAGACGACTTCAAACTTGGAATCTCAAAAAATAATTGGATCTCTGTTAAAACCAACTTTTAAAAATAATTGCATAAAAAAAAGATTCATCTTTTTTCATTATCAACTATGTACGTGTCTATAACTACAAGTTTTTATATAAGTCTGTAATTGCAACATATTATAAGATAATATAATGATTCAATTATAAAATAATACATGTTCCTATTTTTAAACAGGCATCTAGTATATCCTATACAAAATAATATTAAAAGTGAGAAATAGCCAACAAAATGCGAAAAATATTGCCCCACCAAAAAATCGTGAGTTAAAATGTTGGAATGCCAAAATGTCTATTTTCTTATCTAAAAATGTAAATGTATTGAACGAAATTCACTAACCATTTTGAGACGTATTTTTTGCACATGATTGAATAATTTAGTGGTTGTAAATTTATTGTTGTCCAATTTCTCCTTTTTCACAAACATAATTCTGAGGCTCCATCTCTCTTATATGCATGTTTAGGTGAGAATATTGGATTATGGACCATAGACAAATTATCTGGAAAAGTGAAACTGAGTTTCATTTTAGCAGCTTCTAAATTATTCAATAGCCAATATTAATTAGTGATGCGCCAAGAACGTATCAATCAATGCTAGTAGTATTGCAGAAAATATAGATTACCGGGAAGAATTTATTTAAATAATATGAAATTACAGGAATAATGAGAAACATAAAAATTAATGAAAATAAAAAATAACTCCATTTCAATTTTTGGCCCCAACAATATAGCCAGATGGTGTGAAATCACTGCATGTGCAAATATATACAACATAAAAAATAAAATAAAAATTAGAATATAAAAAAAATCGAATATTTTGAAATGCAGAGTCAAAAAATTTTTTTTAGTGTAACTGTGTAGGCCCTTTGAATTTGAGGTGCAAACAAGTATGGTTAATCACTTTACTTGGACTTCACTTCACGTGCCAAAAAAAAAAAAGAAAAAAAAACCCTAATCGAATTCAAACTTATGTGCAGATAGTTGTTAAAGTACAACTTCTTGATGAAGGGTTCTGGAAATCGGCCACATCCTCCTCAATTGGATACGCATCCATATCACGTATTTCTTTCGTTACGATTATATGGTCTAGTTTAATCTTGTACGTTTGTAAAAATTATTTATAAAAACAATATATTTTAATAAAATTTCAATGTTACCCTTATTTATAATAATATTTAACTTCTCTTTTTCATAATATTAATTTTAATATCCTCATTTTTCAAAGTTATTCAATGGTGCAATTATAATTTATTAGAGAAAAATAATACCAAATATAGAAATTGGATCTTATAATTAAACATAATTAAAACATCGAGATGAAGATGTTCAGACCAGGTGTCTAATATTCTTTGAAAAGATAGAAAAACTTATAGTAAAACCATTCTTCAAAAAAGGGTCCGCCCTCAAGGTGGGCGAGAGGGGCTTCGGCCTAGGGCCCCCATACGTCGGGGGCCCCGAAAAAATTATATTCCAATATATATATATATATATATATATATATATATAGGGTTGCATTATATGGTTACCTAGGTTTCCTATGTTATATGAGACTAAAATCCAACCTTCCAATTTGAATTTGGATGGATAGAATTAAGTTTAAATTTTAATGATTAAATATATAATAAGGGTAATGAGGTAATTAATTTATATTATTATTTCTTATTAACCAACTCAATGCTACGTTATTCCTTGTTTCTCTCTCCCATCAATATTCTCTCTCCTTTATTATTCTTATAAAATTTTAAATAATCATAACTTATTCAATTTAAGTTATTTTTTTACATACTATATATCAAATTAAAGATAATATAATTATCTTTCAAACGAATTCCCTATTACATATGTTCAGAATAAGATAATCGAAGTAAAACTAAATAATGTAATAGGTAAAGCTAAATAATGTACCATAATATAGAGAATAGTATAATGATATAGTATACTTACGTAATTTCGATGTTGTTCTTATAAAAATTGGGGGAAATCTTGATTTCACAATTGCGGTTGCATTTTATACATAAAAAGGTGTTCGAGTGCTACATTATGTGTCGTCTTTATATTATATTATCCAATGATTGTTTTTTCGGTTGCATGATATAGATCAAATTATTGCATGAATGGTACATTGTGCATCGATTGAGTGATACATTATGTGTCACATGAGTATTACATTATTCATATATGTTTTTTTGCGTTGCAGTATATAGATCAAAGTGTTGCCTGAATGGTACAATATGTGTTGTGGTACATCATGTATCGGCTTTATAGTACATTATTCAACCGTATGTACATTATTTATGTATGTATTTTTTATGGTTGCATATCAAAGAGTTGTCTGAATGCTACATTATATATTGAGTGAGTGGTACATTATGTATTGATTGTATATTACATTATTTGACTTTATATTATATTATTCATGTCTGTTTTTTTGCGGTTGCATGACGTTGATAAAAGTATTGTCTGAATGATGCATTGTATATCGACTGATTGGTACATTATGTGTTCATTGTATATTACATTATTAATGTCTGATTTCTTGCCGAAAAAAGAAATAAATAGTTCTCTTTATTCATCAATCTGTAATTCTCTTTATTTGTATTACAGTATTACATTATTCTTATTATTATGTTACATTATTTAGTTTTAGCTATTACATTATTTGATTTTGCTACAATTACCTTATTCCTAACAAATGCAATAGGGATTTCGTTTGAAAGGTAATTAAATTATCTTTAATTTGATATATAATAAGTGAAAAAATAATTCAAATTGAAGAAGTTATGATTATTTAAAGTTTTATAGTAATTATAGAAGAGAGAGAAAAATGATGAGAGAAGGAAAAATAAGAAA
>JAPKLW010007763.1:0-14448 GCA_026898455.1 Plectranthus barbatus | reverse complement strand
ACTAGTCTCGCCTCAGTGGACCGGCTCCTCTCGTGGAGGATGGGGCGTGACATAGGTGCTTCATCCCATATTATGAGCCTACAACGTATCAGCAACTCGGCTAATTGGCTACTTTGTTCTATGCAACATATGGAATTTTTGTTTACATCAATCAGAATAGCAAAGCGCGAGTGAGTTGTACTACCACCGGGCAATAACAAAGATGCAATTCCACTGGATGCAACATTTAATACAATTTCACCTTTTGATCTCAACCCAGCTGATAATATTTTCCAAATAAAAGTTTTTCTGGTTCCTCCATATCTATATACAAAGAAGTGTCTGCCATTATTTGAATAACATTTTTCAATAATAAAATCATATACTACTTTCTGTTCATCTGTCAACTTACGCATATTAGATTCATGATCTTTTGCAAGTTGTAGACGATCATAGCTCAATTCATCTATTATTAAAATATTGCCGACATGCATGGTTACCTCAGCAATATCAGTTGGCATTCCAGTAAAATCTTTCAAAGTGAAGTCTGATCTTTGTAATATTTTCTCCAATTCGGTAAGAGCATGTTTCTTTAACTCATCATCACTGAGATATAAACCTTAAAAAAATACTTAATAAATATTTTATGACAATTCTTGAACAAACTTGAATTTTTGAATAAATATATTATATTCCAAATTTATTTAGAAATAAAATTAAATACCGTAGAGTCTTCTAATTAACAAATATATTTTATTACTATTAGTAATGTTTAAAAAGTCGTAATAAAAGTAAAATAATTTATCCCTTTATTTTAATATAATTCTTAATTTAATTAGATAATGATTTAAATTTGTAAATATACATTTGCTAACTTGTACAATTATTAATATAATGAAAATAAATAACATACATTGATTGATATAAATTGGGCGTCTATTATATAATATATCATCAGATAAATATTTCCAAGTTGCTTCCCAAACATAATTAGATATGCTCATTGATTTTGCAATTAATAAATTTGCAAATAACTGTCTCAGTGAATGAGCATTTTCCCAACGACTTGCCTCCTCTATTCCATATATGTGCTCTTTGTCGTCTTCGAGTAATCCCAATGCATAACATGCATCACGATATGTATTATACAAAACACCATTGATATGTCTCATGTCAGGATGGCATTTTGCTCCACGAATAACATTAATCAACATCTTTAAATAATGGTTATCACCAACACCTGGAGCTTCATAAAATACCCTTCCAATTAACATCCCTTTTTTTCTTTTTGTCCACGCACGTTAGTTCTTATTCCTAACAAACATTGTTGGAAATTCACAATATGTCAATTCATTTGCTTCTGGATACAACTTGTTTGCCTCAAACCATGCAAGAAACATGCTTTGTGCAACTGTATCTCGATTAACAACTGACATAATGTCATCATGTTAAGAAAATATCAGCGTTGCTCATTCTCTAGATGAAAACTAAGTCTCTGAACATGTGGATATCTAAAGTTAATATCAAATGAATATATTCTCCAAGCTGTTTCGCAAGGTGAAATATATCTACAATCATAGTACATATCAACTTCGTCAACATCATTATCATTATTTTGATCTATTATTATATCGAGAAAACCTGACAATAACTCTGTCATTTCCTTGATGTACTTGAATAAATACTTTATGGCTCTAGATTGGTTACACTATTCTACGTTGATGTGACCACCATACTTAATTAATAATTATTTATTGTGAGCCACGACATATCTATTATCAAAGTATGTCTCAAACTTCTTGATTGTCTTACCATTCTTCATTCTTCGATAAACATGATAGCCATCATCATCAATCGTGGTAACATTTTCATATCTTTTTTGAAAATTTGTAGTGCACTTTCCGTTTAACATGCACAGTGAGTTTCTTTTAGCAGTGCTGCACAGTCCATGCATCATGAAGTTAGAAACAGCAATATGATATTCTGGATCCTCATTTTTGCATGGTGAGTTTCCACATGCGCGATGCACAGCGTATATAAATTATTAAATAAATTTATTGTAAAACTATATGAATTATATTTATTATTTATTTATATATAAAATATATATACTATAGTCTAAAACTGAATAAATTAGTTCACTGAATCTTTTAGAATAAAAAATAATCAATGAAGCCCAAATTTCTAATCTATTTAAATTTGACGTGGCATCAATTGTAAAATCTTTAAGCTTGAAAGTGATCAATAATATCAATATTTACATCACATGAATCATGCTATATCTTTAAGATCCATTAACTCGATATTGAGTTAAAATATAAAATAAATTTTCAACAATATACTAATTTTAATATTATATGATATATTGCAATCAAATATTATAAATTAAATAAATGGAACCTGAGCTTTAAATATTTTGATCTCGCTTATATTTATGTTTAAAATAAATCAACTTTTATCAATTTACTCATTTGAACTCACTTCTTTTTTTCTCCTAGTTGAATAATATTATTCCTAAATTCTCATTAAAATAAAATTTATAATAGTATTGTGTTATTATATATCCCTTTTCCCACCCAAAATCCAACAATATATAGTTTTCCATTTTATAATAGGATGAAAATAGTATAATTTCATATATTTATAAAATTTAGAATTTTAATATTGAAGAAACAAAAAGCAAAAAGATTTGCGTACAATCAACTCGTATAAAGAAAAACTAACACTAAATATTAGATTCATACAGTGAAACAAAATATAAAATTCAAAAATATTGCATTGAACTAAAATAATAAGCACAAAATCTCTAATTATTGAAATAATTGTTGGAGACTCAAATATTCTTAGAGAAAGGGCGTGGACAAATCTCTATTTCATGATCTTCTTGCATATGCTTCTCCAATTTACCCAATTCTCAAATGATTTAGAAATTGAGTATTGTTGATGAATATAAAGGATATTTATAGGTGGGAGGAAGGAGACAAATAAGGAATATTTTAATCCATCCATCAATGCATTTAATTTAAATTGTAATATAATTTATTAAAATAATGCCACTATAATCAAATAAATAACAAAAAATTAAAAATAATGATTAATAAAATTAATTATTAACCAAAAAAAAATAGTTAAATAATTTAATTGTTATTATTATATGCATTACATTGGAGCCTTTGATTACTCAATTTTAATTTTTATTCTATTGATAATGAATTACATTTAATTAATTGCATGTATCATCACATATATATAAATGATTGTAGGTGCTTATTAATAAAAATTATTTGAATATAACATATGGAGTTTATTTCTAAAATTGCATATTCATATATGAAGATTAATTATTTTCATAATTTATGCATAACTAATATTATTTTGTTTTTAATTATCTAATATATTATAAGATTATTTTTTTTATTTCTTTTCTTGAGAAGGGGGAATTTTAACTTAAATTATTGCCATTATTATTTATTTGATAAAAAAATCCTAAAACAAATATATTGCATAAATATTATTAATTCATTATCTAAATTACCTAGACATATTAAATTTTTTTTATTTATTTTAGTAAAATTTTTTTATTAATAATTAATAATAGCTAATTTTTATTTAATTTTATTAATAATTTTTTTATACAAATCCAACAAAAGAAAAACTTGTAATGCTTAATTATAAATTATATTAATTACAAACTTACCATATTTATCATTAGTTACTTTACATATTACATAGTTATATTTGGTAAGTGGTTTTGGGGGAAAAATTTTTTTGGCTAGGGGTTTTGCTTTTATATATACTAGTATGTCACCCGTGCGTTGCACGGAGTTTATTTTATTTCATTTAATTACTTTTAATTTTACATTTCAACTTTTTCATAATTTATTGTATTTGATACAAATAAATATTAGTAAGCTTGAATGTAATCAAAACAATAAACTTAATTATTCTATATATATATATATATATATATATATATAAACACAATAATGGAAAAAAGCTTACATTACAAATTCTGAAAGACTTCTTTAAATACAACATTAGGAGTAGATGTCTCCTCAAGATCATTAGAGTTACTAATTAAAATTTTAAGACCACTACGACATGTAGCTCGAGAAACACCAACATATAATTGACCATGACTGAAAACAGGATTCTTCAAAAACAGGCCAACACGTTTCAATGATTGACCTTGACTTTTATTAATTGTCATTGCATACGAAATCATCATCGAAAATTGTCTTCGTTGAAACTTGAATGGCAATCTTGGATCTGATGGTGTCAATGACAACCTCGGGATTAGTATCTTGTTGCCTACATTTTGGCTTGTGAGAACCTCACCTTCCAGTACATGACTTCCAAGTTTTGTAATAACCAATCTAGTACTGTTGCATAAACCATTTGCATGATCTATATTTCTCAGCAACATAACTGGAGTTCCCACTTTCAAGTGCAACTCATGATTTGGGACACCTGAACACTTGAGAGTATTTAAAAACTCGGGTGTATGTATATCTGATAATAAAGATTCATTTGAATTTGATGTGCAAGTACTATTTGAACTGAAATATGATCGGCCTTCCTCTTCATTCAATGACACCATGTATTGGTTTATGGTGTCTACAATCGCCAAAGTAGGTGCCAAAATCGCTCAGTCTTGTAGATAACTCATATTGTGAGTTATATTACTTTTTGAGTCATATATATAATCCACAATTGCTGCAATAGGATCCTCAGAATATCTTAACAAAATATCATCGGGGATATCAACATTTGCTTCTCCATCATTAATACCTCCAATAGTCCCATCTCCTATGCTTGCGATCCATTTTGAATCCTCATATTTTTGGTCAATCTCAAAACTTTGCAATTATTCCAAAGATATGATGAATTTATTGATGCATGCACTATATTTTGTCAGGTGCCTTTTGGAATAACTGGCAAAATCTGACAGAAATCTCCACCTAAAACCACAGTTTTACCACTGAAAGGTAAATCAAAACTGTCTGAGTTAGTAAAACGCATTATATCACGACAACTTCTGTCCAAAGCTTCAAAGCAAAACTTGTGCAACATAGACGCTTCATCCCATATTATAAGCTTAGCTCTTACAATCAACTCCGCGAGTGGGCTTCCCTGAGTTATGTTGCAAGTAGAATCTTCATTTGGATTGATTGGAATTTTAAAGCGTGAATGTGTTGTTCTTCCTCCTGGTAGCAAAAGCAAAGCAATTCCACTGGAAGCAACATTTATAACAATTTCACCCTTTGAGCGTAAAGCAGCTGACAATCCTTTCCAAACAAAAGTTTTTCCTGTGCCTCCATATCCATATACGAAGAACAAATTGCATGTATTTGAATCTACAGCTTTTAAAATCGTATCATGGACGCAACGCTGCTCATCAGTACACTTCAATAAAAAATATTGGTACTCTTGATACTGAGCATCTCGATTGTAATGTAACTCCTCATTGATCAATGAATTTGCAGTGGACCTTCGGAAAAATCTTTCTTCAGGAAATGGCATCAATTCAAAGTCATTTAAACTTTTACCGAGATTCCTCAATAGTTTCTCTATCTCAACTAAAGTATAACTTTTCACTTCGAAATCATCAAGCGATAAATCTGCAATTATTAATAATGATATTAGAAAGAAAATAGAAGTTGCATTAATACATTCAAAGAAAATAGAAGTTGCATTGATAGCTTTTTGTTGCATACTTTGCATGAAATGTAAAACCATCCATCATCTAAATCCACACTCACGATTTCCCCTAGAATCCAACATGTTTCTACCTGTAGAATAACATTTAATATATTTTTTATAACTTGTTTAAGTGTTTCTTAATTGTATATCAATTGTAAGTGTAAGAAATAGTTACCTCATTTGCAAGAAAAAGTTCATCAATGGTTTTTAGCTCACATTGGTTGTCTGTTGCCTCATATGTTATGCATGAAGTTGTTCCTTGACTGCCAATTATAGTTGTACTCATATCCGAGGCAATGACAATCCTATATGCAAAATGTAGAGAGTTAAATGTTTGATATTTGTATATAATATATAAGCATAAGATATTTGTTGATATACCTTTTTTTGAAGGCTTTAACTTCATCAATTTTTGCATTTACCAAGAGTTTGCTTACATAAAA
This sequence comes from Plectranthus barbatus, assembly GCA_026898455.1. NCBI lineage: Eukaryota > Viridiplantae > Streptophyta > Magnoliopsida > Lamiales > Lamiaceae > Plectranthus > Plectranthus barbatus. Next base: position 8,323 of record JAPKLW010007763.1, on the reverse strand, counting down.
ATTGCTTTGCATTTTCATTTTTCCTGTCCATAATGAATATATTGTTAATATGTATGAAATATTTTAGATCAATTCATATTGTGGTCACCTTGAAACATGTTAGGTCGGCCTAATTGCAGGATTATGATACTGGATGGTTCCTCATTTTTTTCAAGAGCTTGCATTAATTGATCTACATATGGCTCCCACAATGTGACTGAAATCCTCTCTCCCCTGCATTTTTATTTGTTAGCATATAATACATAATAACAATATAGAAAGGTTAAGTTACAGCTTACTTGTGGTCTTGCAACATAATCTCCATTAGTTTCCTTTCCATTCCATTTTGATAGGTTATGATTCTTGGTTCTGTTTTTGTTAGCAAGATACCTATAATATTTTAAAAATATGAAATACAAAAATAAAATCAGCAGGTTTTACAGCTTTTTATTTGTGATAAATTATGAATAAATGTTAAATTAAACTAACCGAATAGTTCTCCATCTTTCATGGCTTCAAGTGCCAATATATCTTCAAAAGGCTTAAAAGAGTAGAGCTGCTTTGGAAATTCCTGATCAATCATTTTCTTTGCATCTGTGTCGATGGTGAACTTTAATTTGTAGATATGTGTTGTAATCTTATACTTGCTAGAATTGTGTACCACAGTGAAATTTTTTATCCCATATAATAATCCTTCTTTAAAAGAAGTCTTCCACCTTTCAACGAAAGGTTTTGAAATTGTAGCATGAATTCTTTCTCCCTGTAAATGCATGCAGTGCCAATTGTAAATATATATGAAAATTTCTTACCTCTGAAGCATGTTAGGACTAAAATTGTAAATTTGTATGTATGAAAATTTCTTACCTCTGAATCTTGGAAAATGCATTCTAAACTTAGAGTTTCGCTTTTGTTTCCGGGGACAGGAAGCTCATATATTCTTATCAAACATAACTTGATTGCACATTTTAATTTCATCTTTGTTGGATGAAAATCTTTGATTTGGAACCATATTGATGACATTTTTGCACTGTTGGAATCCATTGAAACTTATAAGTATTTACAATGAATGGTTTAATATGCATTTAAGAAATGGAGTAAAAGTATATCAAGTTTAAAGAATAGCAAACAAAGTTGAATAAAGCTGAATGTAAAGGAAAATGCTTACGAAATAACTTTGAGCTTCCAGTTCGTTTATGTGGAAATAGAGGCTTTTCATATATATATATATATATATATATATATATATAGAAGTGAGAGTTAAAATAAGAAGGTAAATTTACTATGTAAAAAAACATTTTTAAAATTCTAATATGAAAAGTTTTAAATTTTGAAACTTTTATCTTGAGCGCCATTTTGAAAATTTTAATTTTGGGCGCCATTTCTTTGAACATGTTTTTAGGGTAAAATTTATAATTGTTTTTTTGAATTTTAGGATTTTGAGATTTTTATTTGTGGTGCCATATCTTTAAGCAGAGCTTGTGTCGGAAATTGTGTAAAATTTTGGAAATTGTGCAGTATTTTCAAAAAGTTGACTTTTCAAAAAAATTTGAATTTTAAACTGGTGACAAAGTTTTTGGGCGGTGAAATTTTCAAAAAATTTTGGAAAGTTTTCAAAAAGTTACTTTTAAAAAGAAATTGAATTTTTTAAAGGGCTGACAGAGTTTTTGGGCCGACCAATAGGAAAAGAAGTTACAACAACAAAACATAATTTTTTTTCCTTTGCATGTGCATGATTTTTTGGCGGTTTTTTTGGGCGGGCTTTTGGGCTTTGAACAGTATTTTTCGTTTTCATTTTAGTATTATACTCCCTCCGTCCCAAGTAAATTGTCCACATTTCCTTTTTCGTCTATCCCACAATATTAGTCCACTTTCCTAAAATAGCAAATTTCTCACACTCATCAATAAAATATTCATCCCACTATCACCCACTACTACTCACATGCATTGGTTATCGTGTCCGGTCAAATGTGGACAATTTGACCGGGACGGAGGGAGTAGATAGATTGTAAAAAACTTGTACGGCGGAGTTGATTGATGATGACGGCCGACTCTCCAGCTGGGGATTCTCAAACTGCTGTGAATGGAAGGGTGTTGTGTGCGACAACCGAACCAACCATGTTGTAGTTCTCGATCTTCATAATGTTTACAACTTAGAATTATATGAGTATGCAGCTGCTCCTCTAAGTGGTAAGATTAGCTCATCATTGCTTCAACTGCCTCATCTTCAATATCTAGACCTCAGCTTCAATGATTTTCATGGTCCCATCCCACATCAGATTGGGAACTTATCTGCCCTGCGACATCTTAACCTCAGTCACAATAATATTTATGGAAACACAAACCTTGATTGGCTTTCTGGTTCTCCAACTCTTCAATACCTTGATCTAAGTTTTGCAAATCTTGAGAATTTTTCAACATGGTTGCAAGTTATATACAAACTCCCTGCATTGAAAGAATCACTCTTGTCCCACTGTCAACTTCCAACAGTCGTGCCTACCTCTGTCCCTTCACACAATTCTTCTCAATCTCTTGTCGTCCTTGATCTTTCACATAATCATTTAGATGGTAGTGTTTTGCAAGAGTTTCTTAACATGAGTAGTAGCTTTACCTTCATTGGATTTTCTCGTAATAATTTGATGGGAAGGATTCCAAATGCCTTGTGGAATTTAAAGTCGCTTTTTCATCTTGATTTGAGTGCTAGTCATCTTGAAAGTAGCATTCTTGACGGCATGGGGAATTTGACAAGTCTTTCACATCTTGATCTTTCCGGAAATAGACTTCAAGGAGAGTTTCCACTTCGTTCCCAAAACTCAAGTAGCTTAAAACATTTAGATTTATCTAAGAACAGTTTAAACGGACAAGTTTCCCGTTTACTGACATGGTTATCCGTTAAGTTAGAGTATATCGATTTGAGTGTGTGTGGCTTTGCAACAAGTTAGTTATATAAACATGTTTCCGTTGCTATCCGTGGATACTTGAAACATTACAGATGCTGCTCCATCTCAAATTCAATGCAATCCTTGTTCAAGTTATTAGAAATGGCTGGAGGCTAAAGTTAAATAATTCTCACCAACGCCTCAGCATGGTCATCAACAAACACCAGGACCTCTGTAGGAAGATTGACTTTTTTTTTTTGGTCAGGTAAGAAGAAACTTATATTAGAAAGGAGATTCTTACAAATAGATGGGTCATCAAATAAACTGTTCACAGCATGTACCCATAAACTTCTTTATAGCTAAAGGAGTTTCTAGAATTAATTCCTTTTCAAAAGAAGATTAATCAGGTTGATCATACATGACTGCTAAAATTAATTCCTTTTGAAAATGACTCATCTTCAACAGCTGAGTAACTCAGATTTTGGCCACTTAATAATGTGCAGACGACAATGACTTCTTATATTGTTTTCCCATTATACATATAACTACTTCTGTTATAAACTCATTATACATATATTTACCATCGCTGCTTGACAAATAACAATACCATAATTGGAGAAGAGAAGATTTTTGTTAATGACTTGCAAAACAAGATGTGGATTTTTTATGTTGTTCTTTTGAATGACGTCTCGATATATATGGATTGGATGCCTGCAGAAATTCCAAAATGCCAGATTATTCTCATATAAAAATAAGAGGGCTTTGAGTTAATGATTTAAGCCAGAAATCAGATAACTTCAAGATCATGAACAATCAAACAAAATCCACACAAGAAGATTAGAATAACTTATGTGGTATGGATTTGGATAGCTTCAGCTGAAACAGAGCATCTTAGATTTCCTCTTTATCTTAAGATCGAATCGCTGAAGAAATAGCTATACAAGATTCAAACTACAGAAAACCAGCCAACACAAGAATTATACATATCATAATCAAAGCTAATTTCAACAAGGATATACAAAAACAACACATGGTATTACTATTACTAAGCCCTAAAGAACTGTCACCAACAACTCCATTAAAAAAACAACACACTTACAAAAACTAACAACTACCAGCTGTTGTAAAGAATTTCCATTGATATCAACTGAAACTTCATCAGGTGGACAACCAAAACAAAATTGGTAAGCACAAATCATCATCAACACCAAAATTAAACAAATTTACATTAGTATAAGTTACATTAAATCATCATAAACATAGCCAAGTGTCATTACCCTCCATTTTGGAGAACTGACATACAAACAGAAAAGTCTAATTTTTCCTCATTTGCAGAAAAATTGTTCGAATTTGGAGGATTGAATCGAAGGCTTGTACATCTCATGAAATCAACCCTCCACACAACCTCATACGAATTCAACTCGGTTGCAAAATGGAAATCTTTTCAAAACTAAAACAGAGACAGAGAGAAAGAAAAAATGAATCCAAGGCTTGCATATCCGCATTAGCCATACATGCCGCCTCGTACTAATTTAGCTCTTTTGCGCAATGCTGATTGTTGACATCGTTTGCAGCAAAATCCTTTGGGAAGGTGTGAGGTTAGGAAGACTTAAGCGGATTTTATCTATTAACCCAAGCCCAAACCCATATAATATACCCTAATTGGGATTAATAAATCCTATTTAGATAATAAACTCATTTGGGTAGGATAAAACCCGTCTAAACCGTTTAGGCCTGCCTAACACAAATTTTTGCCAAATTTTTTGAATTTAAAGGGCTGCATCGAAGGCTTGTACATCCGCATCAGACTACTTGAGCTCTATTAATCGTATAATGTAGATTGTTGATATCGCACGCAGTAAAATCATTCGAATTTGGAGGGACAAACTTATTTTCAATACACTAAAAAAAAAAAAAATAACTATTATAATTTGAAAAAAAAAAAAACAGAAATTAAAATAGCCATGGGTCCGGTGCGTATGTATTTCAATTGGCTATTATGTTGACAATTTTTTTTTTTGACATTAATTATAGATCGAGTGCAACCTTGGATTAGATACATAATGTTGAACTCGATTAAGTAAACGGAAATAAGTAGACAGAACTTTATTAATTAAAGTGAATAGAAATGATTAAATAAAAAACAAAAGGCAAAGTTGGATCCCTTTAATCTAGTTTCAAAGGAAATAAATCAACTAGGAAGAAATAATTTAGTTAACACGGAAATGACATGTTTAACACAAAAATGACCGTTTAACACGAACAATAGAATATAACATTCAGAATAATTAAATATTGATTAATATAGTGGGTCATTCGGGTCAACCCGAAACTATCCCAAATCCATCACAAATTTTAATTGGGTTCATGGGTTCAACCTGAAATTGACCCATATTTTAAATGGGTTGGCCCAACCCTTTTATATCATGTTAGGTTTGTGTTGGGTTATGAGTCGAAGATTGCCATCCTACGCATGATCAAATGAAGGTTGTCAGTTTGGTCTGATCGACTAGTGTGAAATTTTGAAGTTGATTTAGTAATATAATGAATTTGTTTCTGATTAGTGTAATGAATTTTGGAAGAGCTCAATCTCGTAGAGTCTGATTGACATAGTGTGCGTTTTTACAAATTCCTACGAGGATTCGGGAAATACGTCTTACTTTTGTTCATTCAACAATTTATATTTATATCAAAAAAACCTAACATCAATTTTAAAACCCAATCCCGCATACAATATATAAGTATCAGGTAAAAAAAAAGTATTGAAACAAAAATTAGGAGTTTTTTTAAGTTCCAATCTATTTAACATGGATTTTTCTAAATGAATTATTTTCCGCTACTTTCAAGTTCCACTGACGCCGCATTCTTGTGATGGGTAAAATAGAAAACCCACATCCTTCGGCGATTCTCTACGCTTCCTTTACACACACTTGCTCTTTGTTCAATGTTACTTTGAAGAATGATGATTTAATTAGGTAATGGAATGACGATGACGAGTTCTAACTTCTACGTACAGACCTGTAATGATCGCAATTTTTATGAACATCTAGTCGATTCATTTTCATTTATTCGATCATTTTTTCCTCTTGATAAAAACGATTTAATTATTAAGTTGTTTGTGCTTTACTTTGTTTTTAGATCATACATACAAGATTGTGGCTTTCCAACAAGTCTTGCTTTATATTAACATGTTTCCCTCGCTATCCGGAGATACTTCTTTGTTATTGGGAACTACATGTTTTTCATACTGTAATGATTGGAAGCCAAAATCCATCACCGTATGATATTTTTTTCTACAAAAAGTAAAATCTACTAAAAGAACTTGAATATCATTTGTTAGGTGATAAGCTGTGAGGTAGGATCATAGCCAGCCCTGTAATTTCAGGGGCCCGGTGCAATGAGTATAGATGGTGGCCCAATTTTATTATTACAATTATAAAGAAAAAAAAATCAATAAAACTTAATAAAAGTATAAAATATGACTCATATCATTTATAATTAAAATTGTTCGAAATCTATATATAGCAAAAAAAAAAAAATCATGTTCTTTTACTTGGAAATCATGCGAGTTTTGATTATATTCATCAATAAACAATCTTAAATAAAATAAACAACTTTAAATATGATATAAAGTAAAATGCAAAACTATCGTTTAAAATAATCTCTTAATCATCTTTTATCTTTTAAGCAAACTCACCACTAAGAATTTCACCATTTATTTCTTAAGAAAAAATTAACTAACAATCTATTAGATCATTTTTTTCAATTCAAGAACAATTTTTCAACTTCTTTTAATTAGACTAATCACATTTTTTAATTTAATATATATTTTGAAGAAGAGTATATTGATATCTTATCATATATTTTATTTGAATTTGTAAACCTATATAAGACAAAATATGAATTTAAAACATCTACTATTTTATCTTAATTGAGTTAATGATGAATTTATTTATTTTGGGATGAACATAATTTTGTAAATTCTTTATTAATATAATTTAATAATATATTAATACTAGCATGTACTATAAAAATGGTGCCCCAATACTTTTGGGGCCTAGGTACGGCGCACCTCCCGCACGGTCTCAGGGCCGGCACGAGTACGATATAAGGAACAATAAAACTATACTGTAAAAAGTAAAGAGGAACACAAAATACCAAATGATGAAGGAGTAATGGTCCTAATTAATCATGGAGTATATATACTATAGACTCTCAGTTTAATAATTTGAGTTTTGAATGATAAGTGAAGGACTTCCTAAAATAAATTATATAATATTTGGTGAATGGTGATTAGATGTCGACAGATTTATCACCACACAGTGTGCATGATTAATCTTGGAATGAGAATTTTTCCAAGAGGCCTGCTAATTGGAAATTTTGAATATAAAATTTAATCAATGTGAGACTTAAAAGTGGTCAGATTTTCCACATCTTTTAATGCTTTAACACTTTCGTTACAGGTTGTGCATACGTTTAGATATCATTATCTGTAGTTAATTGCAGTCCAAGTCTTCAAAATCTTTCAAAAGTCATGCTACCTATTTATTGAGTGTTGATTAATTGGGCAGACGACTTACAAGTCCAAGTCTTGAACAATTCTGCCACGCATGCATCGAATTTATGGTCATTAGGTAGACTTTGTAGTTTAAAAGATGTGGAATGCCATTGAATATTAAGTATCGATCAAACTCGTTAACGGATTTCATATCTCCAATTTTTGGGCATTTTCAGAATGATCATCTCTACAAATATCATTCCAACTCTTTTGTTTCTTTTATTATTGGTCGTAAGTTCATGTGCAGGTGATTGCCGAGAAAGTGAGCGGATGGCACTGCTCCACTTCAAGGCGGAGTTGATCGATGACTATGGCCGGCTCTCGAGTTGGGGATTCTCAAACTGCTGTGAATGGAAGGGTGTTGTGTGTGACAACCGAACCAACCATGTTGTAGCTCTCGATCTTCATAATGATTTCAACTCAGAATTACATCGGTATGCAGCTCTTCAAGGTAAGATTAGCTCATCATTGCTTCAATTGCCTCATCTTCAATATCTGGACCTCAGCGACAATTTTTTTGGTGGAACCACTCTCCCCAGCTTCATTGGTTCCTTGAGCAAGCTACAACATCTGAGTCTGCGTGGTTCTATTTTTTATGGTCCCATCCCACATCAGATTGGGAACCTATCTTCCCTGCGACATCTTGACCTCAGTTACAATAATTTTTATGGAAACACAAACCTTGATTGGCTTTCTGGTTCTCCATCACTTGAATACCTTGATCTAAGTTCAGCCTATCTTGAGAATTCTACAACATGGTTGCAAGTTATATACAAACTCCCTTCATTGAAAGAATTACTCTTGTCCAACTGTCAACTTCTTCCAACAATCGTGCCTATCGCTGTCCCTTCACACAATTCTTCTGAATCTCTGGTCGTCCTTGATCTTTCTCTTAATCATCTAGATTCTA
>JAPKLW010007762.1:0-14450 GCA_026898455.1 Plectranthus barbatus | reverse complement strand
TCCGCTGCTAGCTCAGATGATTTAGCTTATTTTGTCAAAAAGGATTTTAATAAGTTTAAACAAAAGAAACCATTTTACATTCAAGAAAGATCTGCTTCTATAACCCAATCAAAGGAGGTTGCTACAACCTCTGGCTCTCAGCCTACTGATCTTAAGATCAGTGAACTAGAAGAACAGATGAAGAAACTTCAGAAGATGCTGATGGAGGCTAAAGGCGAAAAGGAAGCGAAGGAGATTCAGCAGTCACCTTCTCATGCCCGCTCAGCAGAGCGAAAGCCTAGGACCTGTTTCGAGTGTGGATCTCCAGACCACTTGAAACATGACTGTCCGAAAGTCAGCAGAGAAGAAAGGGAGAGGCTGAAACAAAGATTTGAAAGACGTGCAGGCAATGCAGTCAAAAGAGCGCTCCTAACCAGGACAGAATCTCAGGACATTCCTGAAAATGATGAGGAATATTATCTATCCTCAGAGGAAGAGGATGAAGAAGCCATGCTAGTCCTCATGGCAGACGTCGTGGAAGATCAATTTGCTGATGCGGATGCTGATCAAAATGCTGAAACGGCTCTAGCAGCCGAGAACAACGAGGTAATTTCAGTAAACATCCCTAGATTTGTAACCTTTGATGATTGCGAGAAACTCACTTTAGATTCTGAGGAAGACTATCTCACGAAGCTAAGTGAAGAATTCTCTATAATGTACGAAATTAAAAACGTCATTGTAGGAGAAAACACCTCACTGAAGTTAAAAGTTTCAAATTTGGCCGAGGAAGTCGAAAGATTAAGGTCTGCAAGTGAGGAACTTACAAAAATGAAAGCCGAATTTTCAATACTTTCTGAAACTTTCAAAATTCTTGAGAAAGAAAACATTTTGCTGAAAAATCAACCAAAAGAAAATTGCATTTGTACTTACACGACTAGTCAAGCTATTTTGAATGCTGCAATTAATCAACAAAAGCACCACAAAGATAGAGCTGGTGTTGGTTATGATCGCTATGATAAAGGAGGATCTTCTAAGCGGAAGACTACTCAGTTTGTCTCTGCTGGAAAATTCATCCTTGGAGAAAAACTGAAAGAAATGGAATCTGCTGAAACACTCATTAGCGAATCTGTGAAACCTCAGCAGAATGCTAGGACATCTGCTAGGGAACCTCAGCAGAGGTACGATATATCCCAGCAGAATCCTAGAATATATGCTAGGGAAGCACAGCAGAGGTGCGTTCTACCTCAGCAGAATACTCGAGTGTCTGCTATGATACCTCAACAGAGGAATGATAAATTCAAGCAGAACACGAGAATATATGCTTCACAACCAAGAACAGCAGAGTCTAGAAGGAATGCCGAGCAGTATGTATCTACTGCTAGGACAGCAAACTCTTCATTTCAGAAAAACAAAAATGTTTACTATAATGCTGTAAAGCCCTCATACAATGCATTTACACCACATAGGCAGAACACCTATGTAAAGCCTAAGTCCAAAACAAACTTTCTCAAAAGGACAATGAAGGCACAACACACTACCACACCTCATCCTCAATCTAAGTATGCAAGATTTACTTATCCTAAGGTTGAGAAAGGTACAAAGAGTGATGTCAAGAAGAAAACTTTGAAAATCACTCGGATGTGGGTTCCAAAAGGAACAATGACACTTGCTAATCCTGCAGGACCCGAGACTAAACTGGTACCTAAATCTTTCGCTTAATTGTCTTGCAGAAACAGGATCTACGAGTCAAGCAGTCAAGAAGTCCAGATGAATGGATTCTTGATAGCGGCTGCTCAGGACACATGACTGGAAGAGCAGACTTATTCTCAGATTTACAGAGCGTCTATGGTTCCTCAGTTATTTTTGGTGATAACAGCAGAGGAAGAGTCATTGGAAGAGGATGTGTAGAACAAGATGGAATCAGAATTGTTAATGCTGCTCTCGTCTCAAACCTTAAACACAATTTGATGAGCATCAGCCAACTATGTGAGAATGGATATAACGTTTATTTTATTAACTCTGGCTGTGATATTGTTGATAAGGTTACAGGTGAAGTGAAGCTTAGAGGCATCCGCAAGGGTGGCCTATATGTGGTCGATTGGCAAAGTGGTCAACAGGACTCATGCTTCATGGCATTTAACAAAGAAGAAACAAATTGGCTATGGCATAAAAGATTAAATCACTTGAACTTCAAGACTATCAATCATCTAGCCAAACACAAGCTGGTCGAAGGACTGCCCGCTGAAGCTTTCCGAAAGGAAGGAGTGTGCAAAGCGTGTCAACAAGGCAAACAAACAAAGGCATCCTTCAAATCAAATCCAGAAAAGGATACCTCAGGGAGAATTCTTGAACTCCTACACATGGATCTATTTGGTCCTGTCACACCACCCACAGTCAATAAGAAAATATATACACTTGTGGTTGTTGACGACTTCTCCAGGTATACGTGGGTTCAACTATTAAAGACTAAAGACGAAGTAAAAACCCTGTTACCTGAGCTGATCCTCAAAGAGCAGAACAGCAAAGAGTTTACAGTTAAGAGGATTAGATATGATAATGGGACTGAATTCTGTAATGGAATTCTAATGGATTTCTGTGCGGAGGCTGGAATTCATCATGAGAGGTCCACTGCTAGAACCCCACAGCAGAATGGGTTAGCAGAACGAAGAAACAGAACATTGAAGGAAGCAGCGCGGTCTATGCTTGCTGATTCTGGACTCAGTGGAAAGTATTGGGGAGAAGCCATCATGACTGCATGCTACACTCAAAACAGAAGTGCAGTTAATGGCAGATTTAACAAAACTCCTTATGAAGTGAATAATGGTCGTAAGCCTTCTATTAAACACTTTCGTGCTTTCGGTTCAACATGTTATATCCATAACAATGGGAAGTCTAGACTTAACACTTTTTCACCTAAGTCTGATGATGGTAGTTTCCTAGGATATGGATACCCTTCTCACAAAGGTTATAGAGTGTTAAACAAGACAACTCGACTTGTGGAAATAACATGCAATGTTATTTGTGATGAGTCTACCTTAGTGCGCAGGTCTAACAAGGATGATAAGGATGACAATCATGAGACCAATGATATCTATGATCAATCTCTACAGAATTCTTTCGAAAATATGAGTATTGATCCGATTAGGTCTAAGACTGATGTCACCCCAAAGGCATCGCATTCAGCAGGTGACCAAACTGCTGACCAGGCCAGTGATGCTAATGATCATGCTGAGGCCCCATCTTCTATATATCTAAATGAGAATTCAGATGTTGCTGGCACACTTGACGATCGAGAGGATAAGAATCTACTGAAGATCTTAGTAAAGGAGATGCTGAGAATCCAATCCTGGAGGAACCTGGTGCTGGAGCTCAAATCGTTGACATACCTGTTCATGCTGATCCTGCTCATGAAGATCCAGAAGCAAATGAAGAAGGAGTACCAGTTGTCCCAGTTGCCGAACCCCAGGAGAATGCAGTAGAAGCTAATCAAAATAATACTCATCAAGAAGGAGAACCAGATGCTGAAATCCCAGGACGTATCAGACCATCATAGCTACGTGCGCATCCTTTAGACGATGTTCTTGGAAGCATAAATGACCCTATCCTGACCAGACAAGGGAACGGCAATGCCATGTTAGCATGTTACATATCTAATGAAGAACCCAAGAAAGTAGAGGAAGCACTGCTAGATGCAGATTGGGTGAATGCCATGCAAGAGGAGCTTGCAGAGTTCACACGCAACAATGTGTGGGAACTAGTCGACAGACCAGAACATCAAAGTGTTATAGGCACTAAGTGGGTGTTCAAAAACAAGAAAGATGAATCAGGTGCCATAGTAAGGAACAAGGCCCGTCTTGTAGCCAAAGGGTATAGACAATGTGAAGGAATAGATTATGATGAAACCTTCGCCCCAGTAGCAAGACTAGAGGCTATCCGCTTATTCTTGGCATATGCTGCATACCATGAGTTTGATGTGATGCAGATGGACGTGAAGAGCGCCTTCCTTAATGGCGAACTCAAGGAGGAAGTTTATGTCGAACAGCCTCCGGGATTTGAGCAAGGTAATCAAGTCTACAGGCTCAAGAAGGCACTATATGGTCTGAAGCAGGCACCACGAGCCTGGTATGGAACCCTGTCCAAATTTCTATTGAATAATGGATTTCAGAAAGGGAGGATAGATCAGACTCTCTTTCATATTAAAGATGGAGACATCATTCTGCTAGTTCAAATATATGTTGACGACATAATCTTTGGATCAAAGAATCAAGATCTACGTGATAGGTTCTCTGATCTCATGACTAGCCATTTCCAAATGAGTATGATAGGGAAGATGTCCTATTTTCTTGGACTACAAGTTCATCAATCCAAAGAAGGAATATTCATCCATCAGAAGAAGTATGCTCGGGACTTAATCACTAAATATTGTCCGGAGAAGACCAAGAGCTTGCGCATACCTATCAGCACAACTTGCATTGCTGCTCTTGAAAAAGAAGGAGATGATGTGAATCCTACTCTTTACAGAGGGATCATAGGTTCACTACTCTATCTCACCGCTAGCAGACCAGATATCTCATATGCCGTGGGATTATGTGCTAGGTATCAAGCCAAGCCTAAGAAGGCCCATTTTGACACTGCCAAGAGAATTGTTCGCTATCTGAAGTGTACAGAAGGATTAGGAATTTGGTATCCAAGAGAAGACAGTCTAGGTCTGAGTGGATATTCAGATTCTGATTTTGGAGGATGTAAGATCGACAGGAAAAGCACAAGCGGCACATGTCAATTTTTGGGACACAAGCTCATTAGCTGGTTCAGCAAAAAGCAGCACTCTGTTGCTATCTCCACCACTGAAGCAGAGTATGTAGCTGCTGCTAGTTGTTGCTCGCAAATACTATGGATAAAGCAACAATTACAAGATTACGGGATTTCTCCCGAATGTGTACCCATCTACTGCGACAACAACAGTGCCATGTGCATCACAAAGAATCCTGTTCATCACTCTCGGACCAAGCATATCGACATCCGTCATCACTTCATACGAGATCATCAGGAGAAGAAAGACATCGATGTTCGCTATATATGCACCGATGATCAGATAGCAGACATTTTTACAAAGCCACTTCCAGAAATTAGATTTAAAGAGTTATGCTTGAAACTGGGATTAATGGAATTAGATGCAGACGTGGATGAATGAGTCCTAGCTCTCATTCTTTCTTTGAGGATATTCCTGAAAGTTGGTTGATAATTATTATATTCTGGTTGCTATTTCTTCGATTCGTTGAAGATATCTTGACATTATTACACTACGAAAGACTGAACAATGTCATGAAAATAAGAAGGAATCCAAAGTTAGCATATTCACTCTTCAGAAAGACAACAGACTTCAAAAGATTAAAAGGAAATAGCAGAAATCTCATCAACTACAACATGTGTGTTTACATATCTAACAAGGAGTCATATGAAGGCCAAAAGGAGGAGAACCCAGAGCATTCTTCAACCACAGTTAGGAAAATGAGCCCTCAAGGGATAGAAGTCAAAACCCATCAAAGGGATCCCTTCAGAGACAAGATGAGGGAATGACTGTTCAAGCAACCAACTTAGCTGCATGGCAGTCGGCAGAGGACACTGAGGAAAGAGATCAATGCATCTCTTCACTCCATCAAAGAAAAACTCCGCCCAATCAACACCCTTCATCTCAGAATCAATGGCCATCATGGCCCTCAAAATCCTTGGGTTGAACACATAGTTATCAGCCGGGACACCAAAAGTGACGTTGCTAACTATGTCAAAGATGACTCTATACTCTTCCTTCAGCCCCAGACATGAAGGAGTTGGTGAAAAGTCATAGACATCGGACTGCCTCCACTTATTCCAGTAGCCGAACTCTGGAGCAGTCAAATGGCGATAGACATCCATGACGCGAGTAGGACCCCGAGGGAGGCCAAACTTTTGTGAGAAAAAAGCCGGAGTCCAACACACCACCTGATCGTCAAAGCAACTCCAGATGGCATCATCATCGGTTTTACACCTGAAGATAAAGGTTTGAAGAGCTCGTTTCTGATAACAGGTTGGCATAGTTGTCAGAAACTGGGTTAGACAACTTTCATGGAGAGCTCCCATAACGAAATTAGCTACACGACAGTTGTTACCATATTCAAAATACAATCCTGATTCATGAAGAATCTGGTTGCGAGTTACAGACAGATCACTGGGTGCAATGGTGATATGATGCATTTTCAGATAAGTAGGGAAGAATATGCTATGCTAAATGGAGTGGAAAAGATGAAGTTCAAGGAGACAAGTGTGATGTTATTTATAGCCAGATCATGGCTCTATCAATAGAGATAACACTCTCCCAAAAATGTCTTATCAGATGAATTCAAATTCAGAAGAGCAGAAGTCGAGGAGTCTCGACAAAGGGGGAAGCGCCACCTGTCTTGTTAAGGCTACTTACGGCAAGTTGACCTACCTGAGTATTATGGCGCTCTCTTCCACGAATGCTTAAAGAAGACAACAAAGGATATCACAAATCTTTTGATTAAGACAGAAATCTACCGTCTTAAATGATAGCACTTGATGACTTTGTGTGGAAAATGGTAACTTACACCAGACACAAAACAGGTTGCTGAGACACTGATGCAAGCACAGCAAAGACGAAGAAATGAGATGTTATTATATCTCTATTTCTTGGATTTCTTGAAGATGTTGTTAAACATTTTTGAAGATGATTACATCTACAGAGGAATATTCATCATATCTATCTGCCAATATTGAGAATGCTGAGCAGAAAGTGGATGAAGACCTGGATAACACATGCCAGATAACAAAAGATAGTTGCATTGTTTTCATACATCTTTTCCTTCATCAACAAGATGTCATTACAAGAAACAGAGGAAAATTGAAAACAACATCATATTCACTATTCTAGGAGGAAGAAGGCCTAAACGGAAAGAAATCCGCATTTACAAGATTCGTTGGCCCTTCTGCTATTTGAGGAAAACTCTGCTCTAGCAACCAACTAAGTTGCATTCCATTGAGCAGAGGCACGGCCGGATAATATTCAACGCAATCTCGAACGCTATCGTAGATGTATTTTGCCCAGTCTATCTCGGCTCCATCGTCAATAGACATCATGAGCTGCCATGTTTCCTTTGAGAAGAACGTGTCGTCACAGTTCTCTCCCATCAACATATTATTTGCCACACGGAAGAGCACCCAATAAGGTGTGCGCAGATCGTACGCAGAGACAGAAAGAGAAAATTCGGACGACGGAGTTCGTCTCCATTTCTGCCACACCGACCACTCAGGGGCAATGTCCGTCACACGATAGTTGAAGAGAGACCCAGGGCCTCTGGGAAGACCGAATCGACGAGAAAAGACGTCCGGTGACCAATAGATGAGTTTGCCGCGGAAGGAACCATAAATGCCATCTCCCTCCACAGAACAGTCGTCGATGAATTCTCGAAGAACATCGCCTTGGAAACGTCTTGGAGTAACAGTGACGAATTGAGTTAATCCACTGCGATTTAACTTTGACATGACGGTCTCTACCACCCTTGGATTGTTATCATACAGAGAGTTCAAACCAGCCTCATGTAGGATCTGGTTTCGGCGCAATTCAAGAGATTGACCTGGTGAATCCATTTTTTTGGAAAGATTGTATTTCGGCAAAGAGTTGTTGTGGCAACAAGGATACTCACAATCAGGGTATTTATAAAGGGAAAATCTTAACTCTTCTCGTCAGAATTGATCAGATTCAAATTACCAGAGTTATTAATCATCTGTCACTCGACGAATAGGCAGACGCCACGACAGATCGGTCAAAATGATTCTTGGAATACGCAATCGACACTTGGAAAAATATACTCTGAAAATCGTCGTTCCATCTGCTAGAGTTGAAGTCTCTGCTAGAGACAAGGCCTCTGCTAGCGAATGATATCTCTGCTAGAGTTGCAGTCTCTGCTAGAGACAAGGCCTCTGCTAGAAAATAAGATCTCTGCTAATGAATTAAGTCTATGCTAACGAATGGATTTTCTGCTAGACTTGATATCTCTGCTAAAGGAAGATCACTCTGCTACAAACGATATTAGATGATGAGAGCTCTGCTAACTACTTTCTAAAGTAGTATCTGCTATGTTTGTGGCAGAATGTCTATCTTTGCTACTAATCATCGATCTGCTATGATCTTAGCAGAAACATAATCAGCAGTTCTACTACGCAGTTAATTATCGAGGCAACTATCAAGTAGATGATCGATATTGAATGCAGTTATATGAGTTTGTCTAAATTAAAAATCGACATCATCTTATATACATCATCAAAAACAATTACAACAGAAGATTCAATCAAAGGACGAGAAAGACACAAAGGGATAAAAGTCTATTCCTCGAAGGTTCGAGGGACCCAAGGTGAGATCGGTGAATCTCTGTTCTAGCAGCCAACTTAAAGGCATTCCATAAGGAAGGTAGAGTCGAGGGATCTGCTGAACACTCTGTCGGACCCTTTGAAAGACGAACGCCGCCCAGTCAACCTCTGCCCGGTCATCAATCGCCATCATAACCTTCCAGACTTCACGAGAGAAGATCATGTCATCCGGATTCTCTCCCACCAACATTCCACAGACTATCTCGAAGAGAACTCGATAGCGAGTCTGCAGTCCATATGCTGATGGGGTAGGTGAGAACTCCAGATCAGCAGAACGCCTCCATCTCATCCATGAAGACCATTCTGGAGCGATTTCATTACTGCGATAATCCATCACAGAAATTGGACCCCTCCGTAAGCCAAACTCCGAAGCAAAAATGTCCACGGTCCATCTCACCAACTGGTTCCTGAAGACACCTACAATGGAGTCTCCAATGGGCCGACTTTGTCGGACGAAGAACTGAAGATGTTCTCTATGAAACGCATGAGGCGTCAAAGAGATGAACCTAGCCAAACCACACGCTTGAAGACTGGACATGATCCATTCTGCTATATGGTATTCTGCTTTGTATTCTTCATAAAGACCAGAATCACAGAGGATTCTGTGGCGCGGAACAAAAAGAGGTTGAGTCTGTTCCATATCTTCGTATTAGTGAAATTGGAAAGAAGGAGAAGACGATGATATCAAATGAATCGCTTGCCTTTGCGATTTATAAAGACAACTATAGTTACTGCTCATTTCTGAAGTCGAAGAGTCGCTAAGTGGAGTGAGGTAATTCATTAATGAAAGGGTCAAATTGGAAGAGATTATGATCATGCATGAAAAGCAATGCCGGAGGCTACTATGATGATATCAAGAAATACGTGGTAGCTTCTGCTTGAGTTTATTAATATTGGCTGCTGAAGACTTCAAATCGAACGTAAGACGTTGCTTTTTCACTCGGAGAAACATTAAATGCGTCCAGACGACGACGACAAATTGAACAGTGCCACATCATCCGCACTCGATCTCCAAAGCACGTGGATATACCCACGATCTGACTCTCAATCCCAACCGTTGATTGTAATTAAAGTGAATTTAATCCTCATCGTCGAATTCTTCTCGTACTCCGAAATCCGCTACACCATAATCAGATTTCAAATCCCTACAATTTTTTTTCAGAAAATCCCTCACCCCCATCCTGAAAAACCCTCTCAAAATTCTCAGAAAAACCTACTCAACCATGACTTCAAATCAAGGTTCTTCAATCTCCTCACACCAAGACACAAATACATCTCTAAATCCCGAATCATCAACATCCGAGAACTTAGAGACAGTAAATCTTCAACAAGCCTCATTTATCTACCCCTCAACCACTTGCTCACCCCTGCATGTTCGACATGCACCCGAGTTCACCGGCATTGAGAAGAAGGAGGACATTGATGAGTCCATCCCTTACTACAAATTGGTAACCATGGCCAGACGGAAGAAGCTGTCCACGCATTCAGCAGAAAGGCGACGAGTGGCCCAGATTATGAAAGACAGGATTCTGTACATGCCTCTCGCCAACAAACAATTTCCTAAATGGATTTTGAATCTCCTTGATTCCGAATTGCTGGTAAAGTATCTCACTGCTGAACCTGATCAATTTCATCCGCATATGGTTGCTGAATTTTATGCTAGGGCTGTTAGAGTGATGATCAGAAATCATTTAAGACATGTGTATATGGGAATATCGTAGAAGTAAATGCTAATTTACTTTCTCGTATTTTTGGACTTCGAAACTTTGGAGCCAAAATCTCTCAATATAAGGTGAATGATATAGCCGAAATAGAGAGAAGATGGAAGCTTTGGAGGAAGTCAGGAGAAAAAGGCCAATCAAGTACATTCAAGGTCAACACCTCAATCAACACCTTGACAGAGGAATACAAACTCCTTGCAGAGATTGTAATCAAGATTCTCCAATGTGATGCTGGATCGTACTCGGAGCTCTCTGCTAAGAAATATGCCGTGATGATGGCATTAAATGACAATGTTAAGGGTAATTGGGCTGAATTTATCTTTGAACGCTGGGCAGAACATGCCAAGAAGAATACTCACATGGAAGTAGATGGAACATTCTCTTCGAATGTAAACTTTGGGCTAAAGATTAGTAAACTTTTGGAGATTCTATTTACTAACACAGGAGTAGATCGAGGAGTTGCACTTCTTTCTACCGACTACATTCCTGTAACAAGACACAAGCCTAAGCCGGTCAATATCAGAAATCCTCGGAAGTTGAAAGGGAAGTCTAATGTAGACAAGAATAAACCTACATCTCCAGAGGAACCAGATGAAGCTAGTTTAGCAGTACCCGAACTCCAACACTCCACTCCAATAACAGAAGAAGAATTAGCAGTGTTGAAGAAGAATGCCGAAACAGATCAGTGTTTCAGAAATCTCGAGGAGATTGAAAAGTTAGGAAACCTCCCAGTTGATCAGATCAACGACATCGTGGCTTCGAAGGAAGCAGAACAGCCTCCAACTACTATTGGAACATTGGCAGTACCAATTCAATCACTAAAGAGAGTTGCTACAAAACCTCCTGCAACTAAGGCAAAGAAGAAGACCAGAAGAAGGTTGGAACTTCTGACTGACAAGGAAGTAATGGAAAAAGCAGAGGCAGAAGACAAGTCTGCTAGAACTGCTGAAAGAGAGATTACAGCAGAGAAGACATCTAGTGAGACCAATTTTGCCAATATCTCTGATCCAGACTACATCCCTGAGTCTCTCAGCACTGCAGAAGAGCACGGTCAGGAAACAAGAAAAGCAAAGAGGAGGCGCATAGCTACTCTAAAGGAAATCGAGAAGAAAGATTACCAGAAGTTCATTAATAACTTGACATTCGAAGGCAGAGACAGGAACTTCGAACGAGTCAAATCCGCTGCTGACGAATTCATGGCCCAGAAAAGAGCTGCTAAGGAAGCTAGCAAAGAGGTCAGTGCTAGCAGAGGAGTCAAGGCTAGCATAGTTAATGAAACATCAGCAGATCATATAAATCATTCATTGGAAGAAAGGCATGATGCTGGAAAAAATCAAATTCCAGCAGAGAATGAAGAAATAGCAGATACGTCAGCAGACGCTACCATAAGGGATGCTACCGAAGATTCGACTGCTGATCCACTTCATCTAGCAGAAAAAGCTGCAAAGAAAGGAAAAGGGAAGGCTGATTCAGCAGAAGAATCAATTCTCAATCAGTCACCTGATCAGCAGATTAACATTGAAGAAGAAGAATTATCAGATACAGAATTCACAAAAAGGCTGGCATCTGGAGCATTCAATGAAACTCACTACCCCCGGGAAAAGTTTCGCAGAAGAAATGATGCAGAATCTAGTGAGATTCGAAATGTTGAAGATCAAGTCGAATCACTCATCAATTCTGGTTCATCGAAAGAAAAAACAGACGAAAATATGTTAGCAGGACTGCCGGTGCAGACACCCCTCGCAGAACATCCGAAGGAAACACTCGTTGGTAATCAATCTGCTAAAGAGCAATTAGGTGCTGAAACACCTCACCTAGACGAAAATGATTCTCACCTCACTGAACCTGAATCATCTTGCATCTCTGAATCTGACTCCGATGGAGAAACTGAAGAAATTTACAATGCAAAGTTCTTGAGGAAAGACACCACTGGATCGGAGGCTATTCTTCGAGTACCCCTTAATGGGCTGCCAGGACGTCGCTATGGACTCCGCAGAATCAGTCAATGGTGTGCAAAGGTTCATCCCGAAGAAGTACCTAATTCCGATTTAGGACCTATGGCTGAAGAAATAGAGCAGTTTGTTGAATCTGAAACAGAAAGAGCCATAGCAGATCTATTCTACAGTGAATTGGATGAGTCAATACCTGAAGGACGCCTATTGGCAGAAGAATTTTGTCGGTGGAAGAAGTTTGATTATATTATGTATCAACTCTGCTTCGAAGAGAGGATGATATGCATTGCAGCTATAGGATTAAACTTCTGGAGACGTGAAGAACGTTGGTGTTTTGATTGGATTGATCAAGTTCCGGGGATGAAACAGTTCTCAGACAAACAGGTGATGTGCAGACTTCAAGCCATCCGAGAACACCGCTTTCTCTCACAGTCTGCGGGACTACCTAAATCCACCTTCACACCCGATGGATATTCTGATGCCAGAGTTGAATTGTCTAAGCGTCAAGCAAGAGCTGCTGTCGCTTACAAAAAACGTCAGATGGAGTATAAAGTTCAACAAGCCGAGAAACTCAAAGCTCGGATAGCGGCACAAGCCACTGAGCGTGCTGCTCTGGAATTCGACTCTCGCGATATGTTGTTGGTTAAGTTCCTGGACATTGATATTCAGGACATAATTGAGGAAACTCAGAAAGCTGAAGCTCAGATTATCCAGGAGACTGCACAAGTTCTGGATGCAGCCCATCGGATATTGCATGAGGAATTATGCTATCAGGAGTATGTTGCTGCGAATACCAGTCACGCACAGCAACCATATATTCCAACCAGTCGAGAACTTGTCACGACTACTTCCTTCAATGCCTCTCCCATAACCTCACTACAGATACCCTTTCCATTGACTGCGGAAATAGCTGAAGCTTTTAACTCTTATTTACAAACAGCCATTGATGGAAGAGTAGAAGCAGCCACCAGCCATTTGAGAAGAGAAGTTGATGAGATACGGGGCGATGTATCTCATGTACAAACGGAGGTCGCTGAAACCAAGTTAGCTATTTCTGAGAACAGGACAGGTCTTGAGGTTGTTCGAAAAGACATAGCAGACACCAGGACTCACCTCGAAGACACGGTTGTGGCCTATGGTACAAACTTTTTGGTTGCAATCAAAGAGGGGGAAGAAAGAAGAAAGGCTGACCAGGAAAGGAGAAAGAAAAATGAGGAAGAGTTAGCCATAAGGACAGAGGAAATAAGGAGAAAAGAAGAAGAAGCAAAGGAAGAGTTAAGACAAAAAGAACTAGAAGCTAGACTAGAGCTGCAAAGAAAAGAACATGAAGCTAAGTTAGAATTGCAGAAAAAGGAACATGAACTTCAATTACAAAAGATTGCTATGGAGCAGGAGAAGCTGGCCAAAGAACTGGAGCGTGAGGCTGCTGAAAGAGAAACAGGAGCAGCCCTTCTGGAAAACTTCATGAAATTTACCATGAATAAGTTTGCTGATATTCATAAGAACAAGTCTGAGGACAGTGAAAAGGACAAACCAGCACCCGGCTCATGAACGACAAGGTCCATTTTTTTTACCTTCTGAATTTTTTTTCCTTCTGAATCCAATTTGTACTTAAAACTTGCAATATCATTTATAAAATTGGATCAGACTTAGACAAAATCTCTTTGTCCACTTCTGAATTTTACTGGTGTGCTCAAGTTGATTTACACTTCTGGTGTACTCAACAAATTTGCATGTGGACATGACGATTATATTTTGATTAATGAACATGAATGCTTGCTGATTTAATGAGTGCTAGAATTTCTAGCATATTGCTTTGTTGCAAACATTTACTCATATTTAATCGAGAAATATTCCCCAGCACTTGTTGAGGGGGAATTTGACTTCAATCATTTCTGTTGCTTGAACCTAGTTGGAAAAACTCTGTGACAGATTGATAGGATAGCATAGAATTGTAAAACACAGACATTCTTCCACTTATGGTCAGCAAATGATAGTAAGCTTTGATCGCACCAAAAAGGGGGAAATTGTTGGGAAATTATTCCTAAAATCTCCCTTAGGATTTATTTGTAAAAGGTTTTGTTGGATCAAACCTTATTTAGTTGGTCGATCATTTGCTGAAATCTAGAGAGTCTAACATAACTTGTAAAGTCCTGTATAAGTTATACATTGAGTTGTAATAGACTAGTACGCTGAGAAAAATCCCTAGCAGAAACAAAGCAAATGATATCAGCATTCAACTGTCGAATTGCTAGAGAAGCAAGCCAACAGAGGATCACTAGCAAATGGCTGAAAGCACGTCAGACAGAATGCTAAGGTGTTAGCATTCGGACCTTTCAGCGATGAAGTAAAGAGTCTGAAACAAAAGAAGTCAAAG
>JAPKLW010007761.1:0-14451 GCA_026898455.1 Plectranthus barbatus | reverse complement strand
TTCTAGTTTTTGTGACTCCCAGAACTTAATCAAATTCACAAAGGGGGAGTCTGACACCAGAATGTCAAACGAGAAAGAAAAGTCAAAGAAGTATGTATGTCATTACTGCAACAAGGCAGGTCACATCAAACCTTTTTGCAGGAAAAGAATTGCAGATGAAAACCAGAAATCAGGTTCAAACTGTTTCTTAGTTTACACTTCTTTGAAAACTAACATTGCAGGTACATGGTACTTTGACAGTGGCTGCTCCAGACACATGACAGGCGATCTTACATGCCTGTCAGACTATTCAGCAATTTGTGGTGGTACTGTTACATATGGAGGAGGAGCTAAAGGAAGAATTACAGGGAAAGGAACTTTGAAAGTGCCAGACTTTCCAAAACTTCAACATGTTTTGTTTGTGGAAGGTCTGACAGCCAATCTGATCAGCATAAGTCAACTGTGCGATGATAGGATGGTTGTCAAGTTTGACAAGGACGTTTGTGAGGTATACGATAAAACTAATAGGTGTGTTATGTTTGGCAGTAGATCCTTAGATAACTGCTATCAAGCTGAAAAAGAAGGTAGATGCCTGGTGTCAAAGCCTGACGAAGCTGAACTGTGGCACCAGAAGATGGGACATGCAAGTACCCATTGCATTCAGAAACTTCTGAATGCTGATGCAGTCAAAGGTGTTCCTAACCTGAAATTTGACCTTGACAAAGTGTGTGATCCATGTACAAAAGGTAAGCAGGTACGTACTTCTCATCCTGTCACTGATTCAGTTAACACCAGCACATGTTTTGAATTACTTCACATGGATTTGATGGGACCTATAGAAGTTGAAAGTATAGGTCGAAAGAAATATGTGTTAGTATGCACTGATGACTTTTCAAGGTTTACTTGGGTGGAATTCTTGCGAGAAAAATCTGAAGCCTTTGATCACTTCAAGAAGCTGTACAAAAAATTCAAGAAACTCTATCACTCCAGTGTCATACGGATCCGAAGTGATCATGGAAGAGAGTTCGAGAATGAAAGCTTTAATGAATTTTGTGAAAGAAAGGGCATCTCTCATGAGTATTCAGCACCTAAGACACCACAACAAAATGGCGTGGTTGAAAGGAAGAATAGGACGCTCCAGGAAATGGTTAGAGTTATGTTAAACTCAAAAAACCTATCCAAAAGACTATGGGCTGAAGCGGTCAACACTGCGTGCCATCTGATCAATAGAGTGTATCTTCGTCCAGGAACAAAGACCACTCCATACGAGATTCTAAATGGTAAGAAACCTAATCTTAAATACTTACATGTTTTTGGTTGTCTTTGCTTTGTGCTGAATGACAGGGAATACCTTACAAAATTAGACACAAGAAGCAGCAAAGCCCTATTCCTTGGGTATGCTAGCAACAGCAGAGCCTATCGTGTGTACAATCTTGACACCCAGACCATTCAAGAGTCTGTCAATATTGTGTTTGACGAGGCGGGATCGCTGTATGACAAGATGGAAGAATTGGATGCTACCCATCTAATTGAGTGTTCTGAAGAACCTACTTCCAGTGAAAAGTCCTCCAGTGATAAACCATCCGCGAGTCATACCTCACCAAGCTCTGACTCAGAAGACCACTCTGACACGCCAGTGTCAAACCCCGACAGAAGGGATCACTCTGACACACCAGTGTCAAACCTCGACAGAAGGGATCCTCCACTCAGAATAAGGAAGGATCATCCCAAGTCTCAGGTAATCGGGAATTTGACAGAAGGAGTCCAAACTAGAAAGAAGGATCCGGTCAACTACCGTGAGATGGTCAGATCTGTGTGTCTATCGTCAAGGTTTAATCTTTTGCATTCTGCTTGTTATTTATCTTTGTTTGAACCAAAGAATGTTAAAGAAGCTCTTGCAGATGAATTTTGGATTAAGTCAATGCAAGAAGAACTCAGCCAATTCGAGTACAATGATGTGTGGGAATTAGTTCCAAGGCCAAGTGAAAAGAATGTGATAGGAACCAAATGGATTTTCAAAAATAAAACTGATGAAAAGGGCAATGTTGTGAGGAATAAGTCTAGATTGGTTGCTCAGGGGTATACGCAAGTTGAAGGCATTGACTTCGACGAAACGTTTGCTCCTGTGGCAAGATTAGAATCAATCCGTCTTTTGATTGCTATTGCTTGTGCTGCAGATTTTTCACTTTATCAAATGGATGTCAAAAGTGCATTTTTGAACGGGATACTTGAAGAGGAAGCTTATGTTGAACAACCTAAGGGATTCGAAGACGTGTCAAAGCCAGATCATGTTTATGGACTTAAAAAGGCCCTATACGGTTTGAAGCAAGCTCCTCGTGCATGGTATGCCAGTCTAACTGATTTTCTATTGGAGTTAAACTTTGTAAGAGGTAATGCTGACAAAACCCTCTTTGTCAAACATTTTGAAAATGATTTCATTATAGCACAAATTTATGTTGATGACATAGTGTTTGGTGCTTCAGATGTCAAACTGGTAGATGAGTTTGTCACCAGTATGTCAAAGACATTCCAGATGAGTATGGTTGGTGAATTAAATTATTTTTTAGGTTTGCAAATTGTGCACCTTTGACACGGTGATGTTAAAGTTTGTTCCTTTGTCGATTATACTTTTTCATGTTATAAAACTGAGAGATACAAGTGTGAGATCTCAAAGTTGTAAAACATGGTGATTTGCCCTATTTAAATTTCAAGTTAACTAAAAGTACTATGGCCAGCACGTTGTTAGAACTCTGACCATGTGGAATCAAAGTTTATTTGGAAAATAAATGGGCTAATTGTTTCTTTATCTCATTTAGTACTAAAGATTGGACGTGATTAGGCACACAATCTTTGTGGAAGGAATAATGAGATTGCTTTTTATCGACATTTTGTAACTTTGACATCTCAGTATCAAACCTGGTAGCACTCATCATAATATGAATCTTTTCGAGCTTATTTTTTACTCTGCAAATTTGTTTTAAGTTGTTGCGAATTTTATGGTTTTTAAATCTTAATTTATCCTATCCGATTTAAATTAGTATTTGCCTAACTTTTAGGAATTTGTTTTGGATATTTTTTGCATTATCTTTGTTTTAAATTTTATTCCTTTTTTTTCGATTAATTTGGTACGTTTGTTATTTGTTTTTGTACACCTCACCTCCCTACTTAAGTGTTTTGCAACAACCCTAGTCACATCACTCCTCACGCCTCTCAAAGCACACCCTCCACCACAAACCTTTCAACTCTCACTCTCTCTCCCACGTCTCTCACACAACCCCTCACATCTCTCTCACACTCTCTCTCTCTAAACCTCCTAAACTCGCACAAAACCTACCATGGCCGACAAGAACCTTCAAGATCTTCTCGCCAAAACATTAGCATCGCCGGACGGTGCAAAAATCCTTCAACGACTACTCGACAGACAAATGGAGAAAGCCGCTCAATCCTCCACTCCTCAACCCCCCTTGGATGGTATCTCACTTCCTCCAACCTCTGAAAGCGTCACACCTACTCCGGCCACCTCTGAAACTACTTCACCACCAACCCTCACCGAACCAACTCCTCCCATCACCGAATCATCAACCTCTCACCCTACTGAACCAAAAGAACATACCACCGCCTCTCACGCCTCTCCCTCAAAAGCTGAAAACCCTAATCCTACCGAGCCATCAATTGAGGAGTCTGACAAAGCCTTTGACGAAAAAACAGAGCGCATCTTGCAGGAACTGTTTCTTAAACCTGATTCAACCCCTCTGCCGTCAAAGTCTTTTGAAGATCTGCCAATCTCTGCCACTGGAGCTGACCCAACTGACATTTGTCATGAGCCACCACTCCGATATGCTCTCCCAGGCCAAGAAGGTTTCCTCATTGTTGCTGAAGGACCGGGAAATCTGAAGCTCATCTCTGATGTTGTTCAACAACTCGAGGGCAAGATGCCGGAACGAAGATCTGAACGGATTTTCGAAGAAACGGTCAAAAAGCAGTACAAAAAGCACGCCGCCACCCGCAGAAAGAAAGTGAAGTCGAGACAGTTCCAGAGGGCTTTGACTGATGCTCCCCACGTCTTCACCAAGGATGACGACCTGCCGGAACAGTCCCAAAGGTCTGACACTCTCTTGTCAGACTTTGAATCCGGAGATCTTGACAACTCCGACGATGAGGAATTCCAAGCAGACCCTCAAGCCACCGAGCAGTCCGAAGAACACGCTGATTCCAATGGAGACCAACCCGAGAAGAAGAAGAGAAAGTCTGATACCGCTGCCGCTGTCAAGAAGTCAAAGTCGAAGCCGAAAAAATCAGTGTCAAAGTCTTCCAAACGCCTAGCAAAGTTCGAGTCCCCAGACCAATCCGATGTCAAAAGATCAAAGAAACCAAAGGTGGAACACTCTGAGTCTATGGAGCCTACTCCTTCAAAAGGGAAAGGTACTCAATCCTCTTCTGACGAAGAAAACTCTGACTATGATACCAACTGCTCTTATTCGCTTAAGTATTATCATTGTCTTGCTAAGTCACTTAAAGTCCTTTACTCTAAGAGAGAGTGTAAGATTGAGAAGATGATGGATAGGACAATGTTTTCGAAGCATGGGTTAGATGTTCTGCTTAAGAGACGGGGTTTGATTAGGACTGTGACTGACTTTACCACTTTTAGTCCTAGTCTGGTGTTAGAGTTCTTTGCCAACATGCTGAAGGATGAAGTATTCCAAACCGCGAAACCCAAATTTGGAAAGTCATATGTTAGGGGGAAAATCATTAAGTTTGACCCTGAAACGATCAATACTTTCCTGGGGTTAAACTCAGAGTGTGTGGAAGCCTTGCCAAAGTCTGCAGAAACCGATGTTGTTGTTGTGCTGACCGGGGGAAAAGCGAAGACCTGGGTGACCAAGCTGCCTGTATCCACCTTGACCTGGAAATATGTGGCCCTGTTTAAAATATGTGTCCACAACTGGTTGCCCAACAAAAATTTTTCAGTGGTGTCAAAGGAGCAAGCAGAATTCCTATACCGCGTTGGCACTGGTCTTCCTTTTAATTTTGGTCAATCTGTTTTTTCTAACATCTTTCGTGCAGTGTCTAAATCTGACTCCACCTACCTACCGCATCCTTGCCTTCTCAATGGACTGATCATTTCTCAAGGTGTCACTCCGTTGGATGAAGAGTTGCAGTCTAACCCCATCCCTCTGGTTTTTGAGCAATCTCTGACCAGGAAAGGTGATACAAGGGTCAAAGACTTGCCATATGAGCCGAGTGACGAATCCGAGGATGAAGAAGTGGATGTTGGTACATCTTCCCAAGATCAAACCTCCAAGATCCAACAGGCAAAGCGACTACTCAAGCAGGCCTTAAAGCTGCTACAAGATCTGGAGTAAGCTTTCCTACCTGTTCCATTCAGGGGGAGACGATCTGAAGATGTGGAAGTTGGCTGAAGATTGGCTCTGACCCCCGCTGGACTTTGACTCTGTCTGCTGCTGGCTTTAAAATTTCAAGTTCTGTTCCAAAAACAATTTCCTTTCCTTTTGCTGAATTTTTAATGTTTCCTTGTCACTGGATATTTTGTGATTCAGGGGGAGTTTTATTACAATCCCTGTAATCATTTATTTTGCTTATGCAATGATCGTTTTTGCTTATGGTTGATCCATTCTTTTTACTACTTTTATTATGGTTATACCATATATTTTGTGGTATATTTTGTGGCAATGAATGCTATTTTGTTATGGATGATCCATATGGAATGGAAACAGGTCGGATAAGCTAAAGGGGGAGATTGTAAAGTTCGAATATGCGAATATGTAAGTTTGACACACGGTTGTCAAACTTACTCGCATTGACAGGTTGATGTCAAACCTTATCTGCTAATGACTTTGACACTTCATTGTCAAAGTTTCGAATCTGTTTGTTACAATTAACTCCTATTTTATAGGGATCTTGTTTATATCTTGTTGACTACGTTTTTGCAGGTCCTATTTCATAGGATTCGAATATATTATCTATATTAAGTATATAATATTAATTATATTATTTATACTATTATTCTAGGTAGTTATTTTTGTTCCTAAATAATAGGGAGCACCTCCATTTCTTTACTTCACCCCACGTGAGTTTGTGGGAAGTTTATTTTTGTGTGTAAACAGGTAAAGAACGTGGAAGAGGACACGATCCCATTGCCAAGTAGTGGAAGAGTGTACGAGTGCTCCAAAATCCAATAAATACAAGACGAGGAAGACTAGAGAAGTGTGGATCAGAGATTAGATACTTATTCATACGAGCTCTAGGCTGAATCGTCTCACCAATCATTCATCAAGCGCACGAAGACTACAATCGAGTTGTGGAATTCATCTCCGGAGAGTGAATCCTACGGTGGAGGAGCATATTGGGTTGTATCGTGTGATTTTGTGTTTGGTTGTTTTCGTAGGAATTTTACTAAGGAGTGAACTTAGGAAAATTTCTATCTTGTTTAGTATTTTGTTTTTCACTTGTAAAAACCTTGTTTTGAAAAGTGAAAACTATTTGCCGTGTGGCTCTCGAGGGTTTATTATTTATAAACATTCGAACAATTAATTCCGCTGTGTCAAACTCTTTAAGCTTCCGTGTGTGTTTAAAATACTCTGTTTTGCATGTGTCAACCTTTTGTGTTTTACTATCTTTGACACCATTGTGTTAAACTCGGGCACTAAATTATATCAATAACATCATTCAAGAATCAAACCATCACAGCAAGCACAGATAGGATCCTTGAACTTCTTCATATGGATCTGTATGGACCAGTCAAGCCGCCTACCATTGTAGAAAATAGGTTCACTCTGGTTGCAGTAGATGACTACTCCAGATACACTTGGGTGAGGCTGTTGACAAGCAAGGATGAAGTGAAGATTTAACTTCTAGAGCTCATCCTTCAAGTGCAAAACAGCGAGGGGGTCACTATCAAAAGAATCAGATCTGACAACGGAACTGAGTTTTGCAACGGTCCACTAATGGATTTCTGTGCTGATGCTGGCATTGCTCATGAAAAGTCAGCTATAAGGACGCCTCAACCAAAATGGACTTGTTAAACGAAGAAACAGGACACTTAAGGAGGCAGTCAGGAAAATGCTCGCCGAAGCTGACTTAAAAAAAGGTTACTGGGGAGAAGCCTTGATGACGACATGCTATACTCAGAACAGAAGCGCCATCAACAGTCGCCATCACAAAACCCCATACGAAGTCTTCAATGGTCATAAGTTTTCTATAGCTCATCTCCGTGCTTTTGGTTCACCGTGTTACATTTATAATAATGAAAAGTCAAAACTGAATACTTTCAGTCCCAAGGCTGATGAGGGAGTGTTCCTTGGATATGGACATCCTTCATACAAGAGATACAGACTACTCAATAAGACAACCAGACTTGTGAAAGTAACATGTCTGTTGTTTTTTATGAGTCTATTTTAGTGCGCAGAACCTTGAAAGATCTGGAACTTGGTGATCCTCTTGTCAACAATGGGATTGAGAAACAGTGTACTGATAAAGAAGATCAAAGCCAAGTTTCTCAAACCAAATATGTAGATAATCACACAAGTGCTCCAGATGATGAGATTAGTCCATCAATCGACCTTCGAAAGCCTTTGGCTCATTAACGATGATCCCAAGCATCAATCAAGGAGGAACTTCAGAAGATCAAAATAGAGCTCAGTTTGAGGGTCCAACTGGAACAGAGTCGTCAACTCAAACTGACCTCACTGAAGAAGAAAATTCTCACTCTGAAGCTGCCCAACCTTGTACGACCGAAGAAAATCAAGGAATCCAAGATATGGGAGTCATCACTGGAGAAGGAAGCTACAGTCAAACTGACTTTTTTGGAGTTCCAGTATCTGGCGCAGACGGTACGGAATACCCTGAAGATTTCGTCCAAACCATTGAAGTTACCCAGCTCCTGATAACTGCAGTAGAGCGGTTAGCCAAATAAATTTTTACACCCAAGGGTGGTCGATCCCACAGGGAATGTGCAATGAAAAACCTAAAGTACTAGTCATAGTTTTTAGAACATAGATGTTTGAGGAAATAGAAAACTGGGGTTTTGTTTTGGAAATTAAAGATAACAATTGCACAAAATAAAGGGGTTTTGAAAACAATAAAGAAAAGCACAGATCCTAGGGCTGATAATCTAATCATCAACATGCAAATATCAATCAACTCAGCAATGGGGAAAACATAGATTTTTGTGGATTAAATTCCTTGGTCAGGCAATTAAATCCTAGATTATTAATTAGTGACTATCTCCTCTCGGTCTCAAGAACACCAAATTAATCAATCTCATAATTATCTAATTAATTCCTATGCAAGTTTCTTCCTTTTGAGACAGAAAACAAACACAATTAATTCTCTCTTCCTGTTAACAATTTTCATCTCTCGATCCATCAATTATTAACTATAAACCTAGATCTCAATTCACCTCTCGGTCCTTCTTTTAATCTAGATTATAAAATTAAATCAGAGAATTAAACCATGCTATATGAGTTGATATCAATTAAACATGCATCAGAAAAGAAATCATAACCCTAGAACCTGTTTAGGGTTCTAGCCACAAATCATGACTAGAAAATAAAGAAACATATTATTAAAGAACTTACAATTAAAGAGGAACCTTGAATGTCTTGAAAAACTCCAAAGTTCAATGTAAAATAATGCATAAAGATGTATTCGAAGATTACTGAAATTCGTGCCTATAAGTTCCAATTTATAGAGGGGGAAAAAGACCTAATTTGGGTATTGAGTAAAAATAGCAAAAACTGTCAAAACAGGCCAAAAATAGCCTTCTCGGGCTTCTGAGTCGATCGACTGAGAAAAATTCGATCGACAGGATTCCTGTCGGTCGACAGAAATCCCGTCGCTCGACTCGGATGCATCTGTCTGCGCAGTCTCACGGTTTTGGCCATAACTTCCTCTCCCGAACTCCGATTGACCCGATTCCAGTTGCGTTGGAAAGCTAATTCAAAGATCTTTCCATCCATGTGCTTCATTAGCTCAGATTCCATCTGTGGAAGAAGTCGTGACTGTTCCTTTGAACATCATCTGCTTTCGGTACGGATTTCCAATGGTTTTGGCCTAAAACCTGCAAAATTCACCCATCAAAGGCATAACACCCTCTAAAGTAGACTCATGCACAAAAATAAGTAAAAACATAACATAAAACACTTGAAACAATGGAGAAAAATATAGATAAGTGAGTATAATTATGAGCTTATCAGCTCCAAAAGCCGAAATGGTTAAGAAACCATCCTAAAGAAGTTGTGCTCGACAGTGTTGCCAATTCAGTTCGCACGAGACAAGGAAGTGTGTTACTAACTTGTTTCTTATCTCAGGAGTCAAAGCTGACGAAAATTGGAGATGCTCTGAAGTCAACTGACTGGATCAATGCAATGCAACAAGAGCTTGCTGAATTCCAGAGAAATGAGGTCTGGATCTTGGTAGACAGACCTAATCATCAGTCAGTTATTGACACAAATTGGATCTTCAAGAATAAGAGAGACAAAACTTGAAACATTGTAAGGAATAAAGCAAGACTGGTAGCAAAAGGATATCTCAATGTAAGGAATTGATCTCGACAAAACCTTTGCTCCAGTGGCCAGACTTGAAGCAATCCGCTTATTCCTTGCTTATGTTGTGCACAACAACTTCACAGTTTTCCAGATGGATGTGAAGAGTGCCTTTCTGAATGGGGAGCTCAAAGAAGAAGTATATGTGGAACAGTCCCCTGGCTTTGAAGAAGGAGACCAAGTTTACAAACTGAGGAAGGCTCTTTATGGGTTAAAGCAAGCACCCAGAGCTTGGTATGAGACATTGTCTCAGTTTCTCCTCAAAAATGGTTTTCGAAAAGGCAAAATCGACACAACACTATTTAGAATAAAGGATGGAGCAGACATCCTTCTGGTACAGATATATGTCGATGACATCATATTCGGATGCAGAAACTTGGATATGTGCTAAAATTTTGCCAAACTGATGCAAAGCAACTTTCAGATGAGCATGATGGGCAAATTGACCTACTTCTTGGGTCTCCAAGTTATTTAGTCCGAAGGAGGAATCTTCATCAATCAGAAGAAATATACCAAGGACTTAATCAACAAGTTTTGTCCTGAAAAGACCAAACCCTTAAGGATTCCGATGAGCCCAAGTGCTCAGATCAATCTAGATGAAGAATGCGAGACATTCAACCCAACAACATACAAAGGCATTATTGGGTCACTTCTGTACCTAACTGCCAGCAGACCTGATATCTCCTACTCAGTTGGGGTCTGTACGAGGTTTCAAGCAATCCGAAGAAGTCACACATGGAGACTGCCAGAAGAATAGTCAAATACCTAAAAGGAACTGAGTGTTTAGGTATTTGGTACCCAAAATCTGACGAACTGACTCTCAAATCTTATTCATATTTAGATTTTGGAGGACGCAGAATTGACAGGAATAGCACAAATGGAACATGTCAGTTTCTAGGTCATAAGCTTGTAAGCTGGTTCAGCAAGAAACAACACTCAGTTGCCACGTCTACAACTGAAGCTGAGTATGTTGCTGCTGCAAGCTGTTGTGCTCAAGTGCTTTGGATCAAGCAACAATTGCTTGACTATGATGTAGAAACTGGGTGTGTGCCAATCTATTATGATAACAGCAATGCAATGTGCATCACGAAGAACCTAGTTCATCACTCCCGAACAAAGCACATCGACATGAGGCATCACTTCATCAGAGACCATGTCGAAAAGAAAGATGTTTCAGTAGATTATATCCAAACAGAAGACCAACAGGCTGACATCTTCACCAAACCACTCCTAGAGGCCAGATTTAAGGAGCTCTACATAAAACTGGGTCTACTGGAAGTTGATGAAGTCTCTATTGGAGAAGAGTAATGGCAAATGAAACTGAGTCCAAGCTCTTAGTATTCAAAACTCGATGCTCCCCTCAGTATGAAAAGGAGACTCATCAGCGCATCTGAAGAACATAAACCTATCTTCATTCAAACTGATTGATGAAGAGACATTCAGTTTCTAGTTTGTACTTAGAAGATATCAAACGACGGATACAGAATTAAACTAAGTTCCAACTCTCAGTTTAGAAACTAACTCTTAGTCAGTTCCTGGAATTTCGAAAGGCGGGATTTTGAATTCTAAAGGCGATCGTTGCGGTTACATCGTAATTAATGCGTATCATGCATTGATGAATCATATTTCGACACGTGGATAACACTCATTACCACGTCGCTCCAGTCAAATCTGAAATGCACATTATGAGGCCACGAATCTCAATAGTCGCCGAATATCCAGAAACCAAAAGGTCACAAGGTACACCTACCTCATTTAAAATGACCTTTCTTTCTGCTATAAATAGGGCTCATCCTTTTTGTTTTCCTTGTGTGTGAAAAAATTTTGGAAAAAGAAGTAACAAGAAACAAAAACTTTTCTCCAAAATCTCCATTGTCAAACCCTTCATTCCAAGTTTTTACTTCGTCTTCACCAATAACTTCCCTTAGATCCGGGAAAACGGTGTTAAAACCCAAACCTCCAGCCCCCACATGTCTTGTCACAGCTGCTAGATTTTTCTTGCCGTCGGCATTTCCAGCAGATCTCCGAGTGCAGAGCTGCAAAAAGTCGACACAAGGGGATTCTTAAAAGGTTTTCCTCGGTGCACAAACTAATGCAGCAACCAGTTTGAAGAAATCTTGAAGACCGGAAGCAGCCTAGTATAGACTTGAAAAATAGTTTTGTAATAGGTTTCTTTTTGTTAGTTTATCCTTCTACTTGTAATGAAAATTATTAAAGGATAAACTGACTTGTTGATGACAATTTCTTTTTGTCCAACAAAGGTCTTCGTTCTTCAAACGCTGAACTTATACAATCCAGTGTAATCATCAGGCTTCTGTTTCTCCCCTTCTTAAGATTTAATTTCTCTAAAATGACTAGAAAAATCAATCGAGCAATATCTCTCCAAATTAAAAGAGAAGATCTTAAGTAAAAAGCTGACATTTAGGGGGAACTTTTATGAGTTTATGCGACAAATTGTCAAAACTGTAAAAACTCTAAAGTTATCCACACCTCATCAGCATAGGTTCCAGATGGCTTTGACCACACCAAAAAGGGGGAAATTGTTAGGATTTTTGTTAGAGAAATCCTTCCTTACTTTTGATGTTTTGGTGGGTCAAAGAATGTAAACTATCTTAGTCAGTTTTTTCAGTTTCTAGAGTTCTAAACTGTAATCCTTGTATAGGATCGATTGAGTTGTAATAGAACTTAGGCTAAAGATCGAGCAATAGAGAATGCTCGAGAACTGACTGTCATCACGCCTAGCCTTAACCAAAAATTGAGCTGGAGCACTCAGTTTTAGGCCTATCCATACTGACAAGGAGAAGTCAGTATGAGGGCTTTCCCAAACTGACTAAGGAGAAGTCAGTTTAAGGGATTTCCATACTAATCCAGAGAAATCATAATGAGGGTGTTTCCCATATTGACTATGGAAAGTCAGTATGAGGATTTACCATACTGACCGTGGGAAGTCAGTATGAGGGCTAAGTTGTACTAACTCTCAGAAGTCAGTATAAGAAGCCTAAGTTAGACTCAAGCATTTGTAAAGGCCTAAGTCAATACGAGGTTATCCAAATTTGGTTCCTCGGGCTGCAAAGGAGTTTGACATAAAGTTAGTGTATAGTACACTGACAATGGGCAGAGCAGAAAGGAGACCTAAGACATAAGCTACGATTGGACAATATAATCCATGAGTCTAACGTCTGGATTTATGTGTCAGTGTGAGGGCTAAGCTGTACTGACTCTCAGAAGTCAGTATAAGAAGCCTCAGTTAGACTCAAGCATTTGTAAATGCCTAAGTCAATACGAGGTTATCCAAATTGGGTTCCTCGGGTTGCAAAGGAGTTTGACATAAAGTTAGTGTATAGTACACTGACAATGTGCAGAGCAGAAAGGAGACCTAAGACATAAGCTACGATTGGACAATATAATCCATGAGTCTAACGTCTGAATTTATGTGTCTAACGGATAGAAATTCAAATTGCCATAGGTTCTCCTCTCTATATAGAGACTTGCCCTCTCAACCTTAAGGCTGAAGCTTTAAGCTGAAGCTCTATTTGGTGAATATATCTTTCTGAGATATATTCATAGCAGTCAGTTTCCTAGTTTGGGACTCTGATTCTCACGGGTGTATGCCAGCCACCTGTGTTTTGGGAAGAACCTCTAAACATCCAACCATTCTGGGAAGAATTAGTAAACATCCACCCACCAGGAAGGAGGTTGCGGGGTGCGTCCCCTCTTCAACCTGAAGACTGAGTCTACAAGGAGTTCCTAGGCGGGTGCTACAACTGACCGGAGGACGGAGTTGCCACGGACTGTGCATAGATCATAAGGAGGCTTGTATTTACTTAGTGAATTATCCAGACCTTGGGTCTAAAGAGTGGATGTAGGATATTGAAATCCGAACTACTATAAATCTTTGTGTGCTGCTGTACTGCTTTCCTTATACTTGCTCCGTTTTTCTGTTTCACAAACTGACTATTAAAACCTTCAATACTTGGACAGAGTATAAACTGTGAAATTGACTTAAGATGAAACAGAGACTTAAGCTTAAACTGACTACACACAAAACTGACTCTACTTTGTTCGAACGAACCAGTGCTTGTGCTTATCTTTACTTCTGTTGCTTGCACAAAACCTTTTGTTGCACATATTTGCACTCTAATTTCGGGACCAACATTGAGATTTCTATAAACTAGCCAAATCACCATTTCAAATTAATCAAACCAGCCAAATTAATATAATTTATCCTCTTTCATCGTTTTCGACCAAATCGTACACATCTCTCTATGACCACTTTAGATATTGTAAGGGTGTAATAAAATTGAATTGAGTCGAGAAGTTTCTTGCTCTAGTTATGTTCTCTCTTTGAGTTGAACTTTGAGTGTTTTTATCGAATACTTTGAAGTTCAAGAACTTAATCAAGTCGAAATGAAGTTTCTAAATTTAGATTGTATTTAAAATATTCATTACTTGTTTGTAATATAAAATTATTTATTTTTAAAATAATATAATATTCATACTTGAATTCAAATTTCAGTTAAATATGAAAATATTAATTTTATAAAGTCAATAAGTATATATTTCGGATAATTTTAGCTAATGAGCTCAAGAGTTGAGTATTATACTTAAGTTTAGATCATTTGATAAATAAGTTTTACCAATCGAATTCAAACAATTTTTTTCAAATCAAGATTCAAATAAATAAATAACTAACAAACAATTCGATTCATTTACGTTTACAAATAAGGCTCAAATATACCTGACATTCAATCACATCATCCTGAAAAAATATTAATTATATCATCTGATAAATGGGACAGCGCAATTTGCATCTCTAGATTTTAGAAATAGTTCGGTGGGTTTAACAATCTAAGATTTTTTTTATTTAAAATTTATGTTACATTTTTTTCTTAATAAAGTCGCTTGATTT
>JAPKLW010007760.1:0-14453 GCA_026898455.1 Plectranthus barbatus | reverse complement strand
AAACAAGAGCACTCAATCAAACAAGAAGAAGTAAATTCAACTTTATTCTTTTCGGCTAGGCATCGTTCCATCACATTCAACTTGAGATAACCTCTATCTAGGCACACAAGTCATCATCCCAATCACTATCGGGTTCAACATGGTTGGCATCCATCTTTACTTTGCCTTTATACTTAGACTTTTTGCATTGATTCGCCATATGCCCACTTTTGCCACAATTGTAGCAAACACCCTTGAACTTAGGTTCTTGAATAACAATCCCCTTGTTCAACGAGTTGGGTCTTTTCCTTTTATTTGATGGACCACCACGTTCCATCAAATTGGCATTGGCATCCATAACACGCGGCTTAGGATCCACCTTTCGATTGGCTTTAGCATCCTATTCAATCAAGAATTTAGGATTACCATTCTTATTGTCCTCTTCAATTTGAAGTTTGACAATAACACCCTCAAGAGTCAAACATATGCTTAATGCAAAAGTTAGCTCTTGAAATCCTACCACGATGGATTCAATCTTCACCACAATGGTGAACTCATCCGGTAAGACCATCCCTTCGACATAAACACAATGCATAATGCACTTGTTTTATGACGACCGAGAGTCTACCATTTTGTACTCAAGGTACACGACCACGACATACATTTCGTGCCAACATTTTTTTCCCTCTCTTTCATAGTGTTTGGAGTTACATTACAATAGATCATTCACTATGAATCTACCAAACTATCAAAATAAAATTTTTGAAAACATGGAGGAAAATAAAAACAAAATACATACAACTTCTCTTCCTCCAATATCCACCTTCTCCATTCATCATTTTAAACTTCGGGGAAATGATGGACTCATCATTCCACAAGTTCCCACAATTGCACGATTGCAAGAGACATTGGAAGAACACACACAAGCCCCAAATTCAATCTTGAACATGAGTGAAGCACTTGTTGTCCCTTCAATTCCACAACATTGACATCATCCTACACAAGGAACATGTCAAAATTAAATATTTTTCCAGAAATATAAAAAGAATAATAATCAATGTTAGATTAAATATCAAAACAATCATTCGATTGTTGTAGGGTTCATCATCGACACATGACTATGTATTCTCTTTGAAGTAGTATGAACCCAAGCATGGTGAGATAGTAAATCTCCTTTGGTGCCATTTCTTGAAGTCCATTCAAACAAATTTGAAAGGCTTTTCGGCTTGGGCATCCAGAGAGAGCTTGGGACTATTGTTGGAGTTGCTTCCTCCACCACCATTGAGAGTGTGACCAGCCATCTTTGATCTTGAGAAGTAGAACAATTTGTCTTGCGATTGTTGGTTACAAGATTTGTGAAGAAGAACTGAAAACAATGCAAGTAATTATGCCTAGTACAACAAGTTTTTACAACTATATCTGCAGGTACTGCTAGTACGAGAACAATTAAAAGAAATTAAATAAATAGAAATAAAATAGAATAAATCTCAGCCGAGTCGTGGAAGACATCTTCCCGCAAGACAAATTCGTCGACGTAGTGCTCGTCTAACGGCGGTTTGTCCCCAAAGGTAAAATGGCTTCGTCCTTTACGAGGCAGCACCGCAAATTGCAAAGGCTCCGGCGAACTGAATAGAGGCGAAACTGAGTTGCAGAAGAACAACAAAAAAGATGCAGCAATATGAGGGAAATGTTGCAGTATCTCTGGCTACGTGAATTGTCTAATGTTTGGGGAACCGGGGGCCGGAGACAACATGATGCATGTCTATTTATAGACATATCCACCCAAGGGGAGCCTATCTCAGCCATCAAGGCTGGGCCGTTACAAGGCATGAGACACGGTAACCGATGCCATCAATGGAGCCGTTAAAACTTTTGAATGCAATTTCAACATGTGTAAAATGCATTCAAACTCATGTGTGTAATTCCCCATGTGCAAAATGTGGTGTAACTGTCCACATTCAAATTGCAACACGTGTTTATTACACACCTCAAAATATAGATTAATTCCTTTAATCTATCAATGTGGGACACTTCATTTATTACATCTCACTTGTGTAATAACCCACCAACCGTGTCACTTCGTGGACTCATTTCTCACTCACCGGAATTCGGATTTGAGAAAAAAAATATACCACGACCATCTACTCTTTGCGTAGATTATGTTGGAAATATTTAATATTTAATTATGATGAAATTAAATATTTCACATCGGGAATTTACCACAAAGTACCCGAATTACCAACAAATACATAAAAATTTTAATCTATAAGAACAAATATTTGAACGAAAAAATCATATACATGTAATAATAATATGGAAATATAAAATACAAATCTTATTTGGTGCAATCAAAACACGTGTATACGGAAGCTTAAACATAAATGGAGCTAATAGAGTTTCAGTTGACACATGAGATCGTGAACTAGTAGCTCAAAAATCTCAATTAAAAAATTAAGTGTTAAATCACAAATATACATCAATAATTAGTTGTTCGATTTTAGGAAGGGAGTAAGTTGTATAAAGGAAATAACTAAATATAAAAGTAAGCCAGTGATTATAGTGGTTGAGAATTTATTCACTTATATCAGAAGACAAGTTGAACGACTATAATCTCAAACTTCTTATTGAGAGCTTTTGAGAGTTTTACGCGCCAACTACCTAAGAAATTTCGAATTTTCGGTCTTTCACTAGTTTTTATTGTCTTCTTTCATGAAATATTTATAGGCATTTTGAAAATCTAGTAATTGGAGAGTTGATGATGATATGTTCCTATTAACAAACGCCTTATGTACAGAATTGTATAATTTACAAGCTACTTTTGTTTTTGCCAACCTTAAACATTTGTCCCGTGTCAGATGTATGAGAGTTGAACAATTGTCATTGGATCAACTAAGATTCTATACTTAGTTGATTGGTATTGTTTAGAACATCTCTCCCATCACACTCATTCTAGAATAACTATACATATGATTGTAAAATTCTCATTTATCTTCCTACAAAACCGGCTTGTAATAAAATGGGGCTTTCACTATTATATGGTAATATATCCCCTGTTCACCAGCCAGTGTGGAATATTTAACACCCCTCACACGCAGTATGGAGTTTCATATGAGGATCCCATCATCGGAATAATTCAGATCTGTCATGCCCCCTTTTGCTTTTCCGGATCTTAGGGGACGCGACGGGATGAATAACTGGAAGAAAAAAATAGCAAGTCCGATTATTCATCTCTCACTCTCGACAAATATCAAGCATAAACGAATAATTAGATAAAGTATTAAAGATAGGTATGTCAAATATTATTACAATCATGTCACAAAGGTTTAGAGTATGAAATAGATACATCATCTCAAATGGGAAAGTTTAAAAATTCAGAGGTTATTACAGCGGAGAATTACGTGGCGGAGATGTAAATATGAAGATATACACCTCAGAATTTACTCTTATTACTAGCCTTATTTATTAGTGGGACTCATCGATCTCCACTAACCATTATTTGATCCG
The DNA here is from genome assembly GCA_026898455.1 of Plectranthus barbatus. Lineage (NCBI taxonomy): Eukaryota > Viridiplantae > Streptophyta > Magnoliopsida > Lamiales > Lamiaceae > Plectranthus > Plectranthus barbatus. The sequence goes on along the minus strand of JAPKLW010007760.1, from coordinate 10,970 downwards.
CTCATTCACACTTCTGTTGTTTCATCCTGATGCTCAACCTACACATTTTAGAAATAATGCGATGACTGAGTACAACGTATCCAGTGAACACATGCCAAACATACATATATAAGATAAAGTATGACAATCACTCAGGTAATACACAGGGTTTTATTGAAATACAAATCGTGCTTACCAAAATATTTTATTTCATTTGTTGAGCTCAACTTTTCACTCTCCTCTTGCAATCACTATTTGTTTTATCATTTTGTGGCAAGGAAGCAGGCTTACTTCCAAACCACGACAAATAATAGGGGATAGGTGTCCATTTCCCAACCATCATCCATAGTGCACTAGTCTCGGATTAAACATCGAGACCCGATCGTATCACAATTGAGAATCAATAATAATATTGAAACTCACCCTAGCCATCTGGAAGTATTTATACAAATAAATCATTTTTCCACTATCCAAAAATCTATACAAATAAATCATTTTTCCACTAGCTCCACCAAACATACCATCAAAACCAATGTTCAACAAACTTAAACCCATGAAAATATCCATACGTATCATCAAGATGAGCATAGTCCACAACATTCATCCAATGTATAATATCAATATTGGTACACCCAAATCGAATCAAATCCAATAAAGGGACTATATCCAACAACCTAAACTAATTGCATGATAAAGGATATGAGATGGAGAAGATTAAACCGAGGCACCGGCTACCGACACATCCCCCCAAACTTAGTCAAGTGAGACTAAGTTTGCAAAAACGGTGGACGGTGCATCGTCACTCCTCTCGATCTTGTAGTTCCTCCTACAAACACAAAGCCAAACAAACTAGACATTTATTCAAAATCAAAACAACTAAAAGCAATTAAACAAAAGAAAGAAAATTGGTTGGGTTGCCTCCCAACAAGCGCTTTGATATGTGCGTAATTTGTACTATTTTTGGAAAATGAATTGAAAGATTTGATGAGGATTAGGTGCAAAAATCACACACATATCTATTCTTTTCATTGATTTTCCTTCACTCCAATGTTCTAGAGTTGTTTTGAGTGTGCAGGACATAAAACGTGCTAGAAACTCGAGTTTTGGAGCAAAATTGTAGCTGAGGGCGAAGTGAATCCCGTTCGGGACATACACGTCCCGTTCGGGACTGAAAAAGGGGCAAAAGGCCGGAAATTCAAGGCCCATCCCATTCGGGACAGGCTGGTCCCGCTCGGGACCCAAGCTCAGGAGGCTCCATTGCGTTCGGAACTCGGAAATTTGGCGTGAAATTGAGGAAAAAATGGGAAGGCCGAAGCCCGTCCTGTTCGGGACCTATCCATCCTGTTCGGGACCTGTCGGGGTTCTTGGGCGAGATTTTTGTTCCATTCCGCTCGGGATGGAAATTTGCAAAGGAGGATCCCGTTCGGGATCGAAAGGCTGGGGATGCGGATTTCTCAACTATAAAAGGCCAAGGGGTGTCACAAAATAAGGGTTCGACTTTTGAAAACCCTAGAGAGAAAAAGGCACGAAAAAGGAGCAAATTTCACGTCTCAAGGCTGGGAATCGAAGGTGGAAGGAAGTCTTGGAAGCTAGAATCGAAGACTCATCTTAAAAACACTAAGCTTTCTTGTTTTCTCTTCCTCTTCTATGATTCAAATTGGGATTTTGATGTTTTTCATTATATTCATGAGTAGCTAAACTCATCGTTGAGGACTTGGATGTGATTGGGATTGACTTGAATATTGTTTGGATTTGAGTAATTGATGTTTTCAAGGGTTTGATTATTATTGTGGATTTGAATGTGTATTCCTTTCATGCTTGATCACCATGTGTTGGAAAGTATGCCTCAATGGACTAACTTGGTAGGTTTGATAATTAGATGGGATTGTAATAATAATTAGATGTTGTTTCACTTAGAAGATAGGTGAATTGGCATCTAGGTTATTAAATTCTTGAGCTTCTGGGAGTTAATCGAGATTAATATACCTAGACTTAGGTTGAGATTGAGATTAATCTACGGTTGTTCCACCGGTACTAAGGGTAATAACTAGAGTTATGTGAATTGACCCAAATCATCTTATTGAAATTGGTTCGTAAAGTTAGCAAATCCAAGCATATTCATAATCTACCCCAATCCATCCTATGTTCCTCAACTATTCTCTCATTGGCAATCTTAAGGAAGTTGTTTGTTATTTTATTTAATTGTTACATTAATCTTTAGAAGTTTAGGTAGTTTATAATTGATCATTCAAAGTCATTTTATCGCGTCTAGATATTAAGTTCCATAATTAATCCCTTTTACTTAAACAACGGGCGAATTGAGTCTTCGTGTTCGATAATTTTTACTTGATAAAAATACTGCATCATGCTTCCTTAACGTCGGTAGCTAGACGACCTTACCACATCATCCATTATCAAAAATCTTGTGGGTTTTTAATACACCTTTCTCCCTTAATTTGCATTTACTTGGGAGCAATTTGTCCAAGACAATTTTTCTTTCACCCCTATCATCTCTCCAAAGAAGATTGATTATCTTAAAAATCTCGAATGTCCAAGGTGGTGATTCCTTCTTCGATTTGATCTCCAAGGCATCATCTAACGGAATCCAAATTATATACGTCTCGACTTGTCCCTCGTTTGCATTAATCAACAACTTCTCATCACCTCCTTTTCCGATCAAATCATTTAATTCATACACTTTGTCTCCTAGGATCACCTCATTTTCCACCTTGTCTATCAATCTTGAAGGACATGTAGGTGCCACATCGCCACATGGACTTTCCGCTAATATTTCCACCTCATTTTTCTCTTCATAAAGATGTACCAAGGCCGGAACGTCTTGCATCTCCTCAAGTGAAGGTATCTCAAGAGCACCACTCTTCTCACATTCAATGACTTGCAACTCCTCCTTGGTTCCTTCATCCTCTTCATCTTCTTGGAGTAAAGCTTCTCTTTCCTTCTTTGCTTCTTTTTCTTGAATCTCCACTATTTCCGTCTCTTGAAATCTTACTTCCTTAAGTACCATTACCTTATCCTCACATTCATCTTCCAAAATTTCATCAATCTCCTCACAACTTCCTTCGAGACCTATTTCCTTGTCAATTGGATGCTCTTCCACATGAGGCTTCTCACTCACCTTCTTCAAGAGTTCGGATAATTGCATTTTTAATTCCAAAAGGTTTCCCGTGAGCTTATCCTATCTCCTCTTCAAAGCTTCCCGAGACGATCTCACTTCACTAACTCTTTCATGATCACGGCTAACCCATTCATCACAATGAACTCTTGTCATGGATGGATTCCAAGTTTGGTTCTCATCAAGTCTACATGGAGAGTAGCCATTAGATGGGGAATAGTTCATGTTGTTCCGGAGGTCACAATTCCCCCATTTATCTCCATATCTTTCATTACTACACTCATCTTCTTCATATCCCCAATTCGGCTTCACCTACCAATCATGTCTCCTCTCTTCCATCCATGGGTAGCTCTCTTCAAATACCAACCGGATTGGCTTCCTCGGTCGTTGTCTCTCCAACATCTTTGCTCTCATCTCATCCAATTCCCTTTGGAGATTGTTAAGCCTCTCCGAGTGAGTTCCTCGATGATTCTCCATTTGACACCTACAACAATCCAACAACTTAAAGTACCAACAAATACAAAAACAATCAACAAATTATTCACACAAACAAAAACACAAACACCTAGCTTACAAGCTTCACTTTTCCCCCAATATCTAGCAACCTACTAAATGAATTCCCCGGCAACGGCGCCAAAACTTGATGCGGCTAAAAGTTCAATAAAAATTAAACTCTTAGCTACACAAGAATAAAATTTGTCAAATCCAAGTCCTTATTCGCTTCGCCCGCTAGAATACCGGGATACTATAGCAAAGTCTAATTGCTAGGCAAGATAAAATTGTTGAGTGGTTTCTATCAAACTAGGCAATCAAATTAAACCTATGCTAACAACATATAACAAGGCAATGAATTAAACCTACAATCAATATCAAGTCTCAAAACAATAATTAAATTCTCTCCACGCATTGGTAAACCAAGACAAACAAATACTCAAATGAGGTAGATAGGATGTTGAAATAAACGTAGATGTAATCCAATTAGGTTAATCATTGATGTAAAAAAATTTAATTCCTATGAGGTTGAGCAACCAACTCTAATGTCGCTAGTCACTTGCTACGGATAACTAGCGGTAGATGACACTAGGAATTGCAAACAGCTACGTTATTAACTCCTAGGCCACTCCCAATTGACCGTCAATTATCCCCCTACAATCCTAGCACCGCACATGGATTGGAACTAGAATTATAATATTATGCACTTATCACGATGATTCCGTCCGCGTGTTGGCTGCAACGTTCACGTCAACTACCTAAAGGCTGGCTATTACCTACACCTAATCGGCAAGAACAAGCTCAAGTGCAAATCAACCCCTCATAGGAAAGTAAACAAACAATTATCAAACCTAATCTTCATGCATCCTTGTTCAAATCAACATCCACATTGAATTAGAGCAACATACCTCTCAATTGTAACAATACAAAGTTAAAATCAAAAACATCCATTACAATTGATAAGTAGAAAGTGAAATCTTCCTCAATTGGATTTGCTAGGTCTTGATCTACCCACTTGAATCTCCAATTATCCTCCAAGGATTGATGAATTAGCTCCTTGATACCTTGAGTGAGGTTTTGGAAGAGATGGAAATGGGAACCTTAGAGAGAATTTAGGAGGTGGTTATTCAAAATTATCAAAAGTTATGAATTAGTTATCAAAATAATTGTTTTTCCCCCTTTTATAATGAGCAAACAGGGCCTCGGATCGCCCGAGCCAAAGTTGGCTCACCCGAGCCATGCTGAAAACTGCCAAATGCTGAAAATCACGTTCTGGCTCGGCCGAGCCAATTTGGCTCGACCGAGCCAAGTTGGCTCGGCCGAGCGAAGTCTCTGAAATGCCCCCTGCACCCTTCCTGCTCTGCTCGGTCGATCCTGCTTCCTTTTGACTCCTAGCTCGGGCGATTTTCATCCAAAACTCATCCAAAAGTGTTGTTTTATGCTCAAAACACGTCCTACAATATTTCAAACACAAAAACAAGACAAAAGAACAACGAAAGCATATGATATGAGGGTAAAATGGCCACAAACATGCACGCACACACATCGAAAAATAGGTCATTTTACGCACATATCAACCATCCCCCCCCCCCCCGCCGGTCAGACCGTCGCCGGAGGACAACTGCACAAACAGCAGCAGCGAACGCTGCAACATCCTGCGGTAGCTCCGCTTCCCGGCCGAAACCTGCAACTCCCAATTTCTTCACAAAAAACACCATCCCAACACCATGCAATCATATTAACGAGCTCCTAGACCCTCTAGGAACAAGAACACATGCTTAAGACCAAGAAAACGATGGTAAAATGAAGTGGGTGGAAGCTCACCGGAAAAAGAATAACGGCAGCGGCGGCAGCAATTTCCGGCGTCCAATCTCACGTTTCAGGGTACCAAAATAATCTCTAGGAAGTAGGGAACACGAATACATAAGCTAAAGCTCGAACTAATCGCAAATAAACGAGATACAAAAACTGAAATCGGATTCTCACCAATTCCGGCGGCCTAACATCTCTCTTCTGTTTCTCCTTCGATACTCGACCTCCCGACGTGCACTTTGGCTCTACGGAAACCTTGAAGCACGGGCTACGCGATGGTGGTGGTGTCGTCGCTGGTGGCGTCTGTGGCGGCCGGAATCTGGATGGGAAAGTGGCAGCGAAAAAGGGTTTGGGGTTGGGGGTGTCGATAGAATTGAGGGAGAGAGAGAGAGTGATATTTCCCATTTTTTTTCCTTTATCTTGTATTTTCCAAACTTGAATAATTCCAAAATTAACTTTGAGGTGTCAACGCCAAGACATGCAAAGTGACACCTATCCTTGCATTATTTCCCATTTTAAACAATAAATCCTATTAAATCAATATCTAAATAATATCCATATTTCCAATATCTCATTTCCAATAATTCCATGATAAATCTTCAAAATTTAATATCTTTCTCTACGGATTTCCGAAAATTAAATCGATTGATTCATACTCATCCATAAATTATTCTGAGCATTTACTTAGCTTGAATTAGGAAATCGACTTTCCAAACTCAAGTTGAAAATTTAAATATACTCTTGTTAGCAATAAAATAATTTAATGCACAATTTGAGAAGAAAATACTTTATTAAAAATAATTAAGCAATTAATTAGCTTAATTAGCTTTGGGATATTACCAATGTTGTAAAAATCGGTCCTAGGCGCCGATTAATCGCTAGGCGGAGGTCCACCGCCCCGATAAATGTGAAATTGGCTAGAAAAACTGTTTTTAATTTAGTCAACGATTAATCGGCGATTAATCGGTCTAGGCGGATTAATCGGATCGGATTAATCGAATTAATCGCTGATTAATCGGTTGATTAATCGGAAAAAATCGGTTGAAGTAAATTTCAATTGTAAATTCAATTTTTAAATTTAAATTTCAATGGTAAAATCAATTTTTAAATTTTAATTTCAAAAAATATTTAAAAACATAAAAATATAAAATTAAATAAAAGTGTAACCTAATTTTATTCCCAAATCAAATTTCCCCAAATTCACGATTCCTCAATCTCCTTTCTCACAGGCACAGCCGCACACCATACTCTGCACCCAGCCCCCACCGCCCTTCGCCGCCCTTCGCCGCTGCTTCTATTCCCGTTTGTGTGGACTGACCCTGTTCTAACTTCGAACGCCCTTCGCCTCTGCTTCTATCACCCTGCTTCTATTCTCGTTTGCTGTCCGTGCCTCTCGTTCTCGTTTGTGTGGACGGCTGCTGCAGGCTGCAGCTCGTCGACAACTGTTGTTGGCCAACAACTCGCTCCCCACCGGCCACTCCCTCCCCACCGGCGATTTGCTCACCACCTGCAAAGCCTTATTGTTGTTGCCTGCTGCTGCCATCGAAAGGTAAATTCTTCTTTGTTGTTGCCTGCTGCTGCCATTGAAATCCATTTTCTTGGTCTGCAAGCAAATCTTGTTTGACCCTTTTGCTGCAGCTGATCATTTATATGTTATGATGTAGTAAAATTTCACAATAATGTTAGGGTCAAAATAGGGGAAATCTTTTATGAATTTGTTTTGTTTCATGTATCATCTTTGTGATTTTATTGAGTTTGTTTCCATGATTTTATGACATTCAGATAACTTAGTTTGAATATGGCAACAGTTAATTAAGGTCTACATTCAGATAATTATGAGTTCATTGTTTAACAATTATACTTGTTGTTTTGCTATTTTGGTGAGGGGAAAAAAATTATGTTATGGTTTATGCTGATTTTGGTTGGGGAAAAATAGGTTATGGCAACCTCAAGTGCAGCCTCACAAAGTAGTGCTCCGTCTTCTGATGTTGAACAAATCCTTAAAAGGAATTCAAAAGATGTTGGATGGAATTTTGGCTTGTTAGTTGATGCCAAAAATATGGATAAAGTTAAATACGTGAAGTGTGGAAAAGTTGTGAGTGGTGGAATCTATCGCCTGAAAGAGCACATTGCACAAATATCTGGCAATGTTGCTCCCTGTAAGAAAGCCTCAAAAGAAGATCAGCTTATTTGTGCAAATGCAATTAATGAAGCAAAGCAGAAAAAGAGAAAGAAAAAGAATGAAAGTGAAGAGCTCAGATCAACAGTCAACATTGACAAGGACTCAGTTGAAGATGAATTGCATGAGTCTTTTGGGACCACGAAGTCACCCCGCACTATTGGTCCTATGGATAAGTTTACTAGCCCTATAAACCCCGAGTCTTCTTTGGGTTCTGGAGGAAGTAGATTGCGGGAACAAAATATTAATGATGCCCTCTTCAAGCAAAGAACAGATTCGGTCAAACAATATGTTTGCAGATGGTTTTATGAAGCAGGAATTCCCTTTAATACTTATGGAGCTAGATAGCTTCCAATTAATGCTAGAGGCGATTGGTCAATATGGACCAGGGTTTGTGCATCCTACTCGATATGAGGCATCAGTACCATGTTTGAATATAGAGATTGCTAGAACACAAGAAATGTTGAAGAAACATGAAAAAAGATTGGAAAATATATGGATGCTCAATACTGACAGATGCTTGGAGCGACAGAAAAAGAAGAAGTATCATGAACTTGTGTGTCAATTCACGTTTGGGTACGGTGTTTCTTTCTTCTAAAGACTTTTCTAACATTGCACACACAAGTGATGTCATCTTTGAGTATGTGGATAAGTGCATTGAAGATGTTGGTCCAGAGAATGTGGTTCAAATTGTTACAGACAATGCATCAAACAATATGGGTGCAGCGAAGTTGTTAAAAGAGAAGAGACCCACTATCTTTTGGACTTCATGTGCGGCTCATACCATAAATCTTATGCTTGAAGCAATTGCTAAAGAGTCAAGGTTCAAGAGGATAATTGATCAAGCAAAGATATTGACTATTTTTCTTTATGCACACTGCAAAGTGTTAGCTATGATGAGAGCACATACAAAAGAGAGGGACATTGTAAGGCCTGGGGTCACGCGATTTGCCTCATCATTTATGACATTACAAAGCTTGAATGATCACAAATCTGAGTTGAAGACGATGTTTAGCAGTTCAAAATGGGATAGATGCAAATTTTCCAAGACTGAAAAAGGAAAAAAATGCTTATTTAACTGGAATGAGTTTGGCATTTTGGAATGGTGTGGAAATTTGTCTACAGGTGTTCACTCCTTTGATTAAAGTGCTTCGAATTGCTGATAGTGATAAAAAGCCATCAATGGGCTTTCTATATGGCGAGCTTCTCCAAGCAAAGGAAGACATCAAGGTTGTTCTAAACAACATTCCAAGGAATTGTCAGTCTATCATTGAGGTAATTGATGAAAAGATAAAAGATAGACTTGATAGTCCATTGCATTTGATGGCTTATGGATTGAATCCATACTATCATTACAAGAATGAATATCATTTCTTGGACCACGATGTCGTGCAAGGTGTGCTTAAGTGCATAGATGTTTTATTTCCTGGAGATGATGAAATGCAAAATAGGATTATCATGGAAGAGCTTCCTAAATACAAAAACAAGACAGATACTTTTGGAAAATCAAATGTAGTGAGAGCTTGCTCTGATGCCAAATTTGATCCAGGTATGTTTATATTTATTTTTGTTATTTCTATAATTTTGACAAATGTATTAATTGTTTGATTTTTATTTATATAGTGGAATGGTGGTCATTTTTTGGTACAACAACTCCTAATCTACAAAGATTAGTTATGAGGATTCTCTCACTCACAACTAATTCATCCGGCTGTGAAAGGAATTGGAGTACATTTGAAGGGGTTAGTGAACTAATACAAAATTTAGCATTATATTTCTCATAGTAATTTTATATTATTAATTTAATAATTATTTTGTAGGTTCATACCAAGAAAAGGAATAGGCTTAATCCATCTCTACTCAACAATCTTGTATTTATTCAATTTAATGCAAGATTGTTTAACAAGCAAAAAAAAAAAGAGAAAGATAGAGATGATGTTGATGTGTTGTCTTCCGATGATGCAAATAAGGCACAAGCATGGATTGTTGATTCGATTGATGATGATGAAGAAGATAGTGATGATGAGGGAGATGATGAATTTAGACCACAGAAGTTTAGAGCTATCGGAGAATTATATGATGAGTTTCAATCAGAAGATGAGGAGGAAGTCAATAATAATGCATTAGTAGAATTTGATTCGGAGAGAGATGTGATTTAGGGAGATGGATTGTTTGTTTTTATTTTCCGGTTTGCTTTGAAACTTTGGAATGGTTGTTGCATGAATTTTTAGACTTTGCTTTTGCTTTTATTTTGGAAGAAATTTGAATGTGTTGATGGTTGTAGTCCGAATATTTAACTTTCATTATGGTTTGCTTTTATTTTAGGCTTTGCTTTGGTCATTGCTTTTATTTTGGATTGATTTGAATTGTGATGATATTTGTTGCAGGAATATTTAAATTTTAGTTTATGATTTACTTTTGTTTTGGGTTTTGCTTTTAAATGTAAAAGTGCTTGTTGCAGGAATATTTATACATTTGGATTTAAATGTGAGGATGTTTGTTGCAGGAATATTACTTGAGATACATTTAAAATGCTGAAATTTTACTTGCTTTTTAAATATATAATTTGTTGGTAAGACTTTTATATATTATTTGAGATATATAAAAAATAAAAAATAATAAAAATAGGTAAACCGCCTAGAATCCGCCTAATCCCCGCCTAGACCGCTTAGGCGCTAGGCCCCCGGCCGCCCACTAGCGCCTAGCGATTTTTATAACATTGGATATTACATAACCAATGTTATTATTATGTTATAAAAATAAAGTATAAAATAATATACTATAATTCATTTTATTGAAAAAAAATGAAGATTTAAAACAAACACAAATTATACTTATAACCAATCATTTATTAATAAAAAACTAAAAATATTTTTAATTGATAAAATAAACAAACTTTACCCCCTGCACGGGATGTAGTGTGAACGTTATGATAAAAAAAATTTTATGTTTGAAGAATCTAAGTATATAAATTTTAATTAATGCATTATTATTAAAAAAGTAAACAAACGTCAAAATTTTCCACCACCAAACGCCTAGGCATCAGATGATCCTTGGATTATTGATTAACGCCGCGCCGATTTTTATAAGCACGCAAAATGATGGACATCTTCTATTAAATGTAACACAAACTCTTTTAATGTAGACGTGCAATCAATTGAACATAAATTTCTTCAACTGACACCCGAATCAAATATTAATTTCCTAATAAATATCTCTCTCCACCACAGCCGATCAACTCACTATATCCAGTTTGAGAGCTCAAGCTAATTAACTCAGAAAAAAAAAATGGAGTGGCTGATTGGTTCACTAACCTGCACCACCATCACTTTCTTGCTCCTCCTTTTTATATGGTTTAATAAATTCATGATAAAC
>JAPKLW010007759.1:0-14455 GCA_026898455.1 Plectranthus barbatus | reverse complement strand
CCAAAAGTAACTCCGCCTCCGATGACATCAGCAGCAGCAGTTCATCGACGGTTATTTGCCTTCCATGTGTCCTTCTCTGCAATGAGAATTTAAAATTAGAGTGTAAAACTCGTTTCTCTATCTTTTTTGTTTTTTTTTTTTCAGATTTTTTTTTTCTTTTAATCTATAAACTTAAAATAACCTTTAAATCGTATGAATTTTAACTCTAAATTAAATCTAATGCATAAAATTTTACTACCTATGAAATAAAAATCATGCTATTTACATGCTGTGGCAACAAAAAGAAATATTACTAAACCAAAGAAAATAAAAAAGAAAAATTGAATTAATGAAATGCAATAAACTAAAGATATTACTCCCTGAACCAATCTTGTGCTATTTTGATGAAATTCTTTCCAATGGTTCAGGAGCTCCGATGCTTAAGGCTCTTCAATGGAAATGGAGGCCTTTTCCCTGTCTATGTTTCCTCCATGATAATGCTTCACCCTGGCTCCATTTACTTTGAATGTTTCTCCAGTATCCTCATTCTTCAAATCCACTGTTCCATGTGGATACACCTTGACCACTACAAAGGGTCCTGACCATCGAGATTTCAGCTTCCCTGGGAATAACTTCAACCTGGAGTTGAACAACAAGACTCTCTGTCCTTCTTCAAATTTCCTCCCAGAAATCCTGCTGTCATGCCATTTCTTGACCTTCTCTTTGTACAACTTGGCATTTTCATATGACTGCAGCCTCAATTCATCAAGCTCATTCAGTTGCAACAGTCTCTTTGCACCACTGCATTTTGGATCTAAATTCAACTTTCTTGTTGCCCAATACGCTTTATGCTCTAACTCCAAAGGTAAGTGACAAGCTTTCCCAAAGACCAACCTATAAGGTGACATCCCCAAAGGAGTTTTATAAGCAGTCCTGTAGGCCCAAAGTGAATCATCTAGGTGCTTAGACTAATCTTTCCTGGTCACATTCACCACCTTCTCAAGGACACTCTTCACTTCCCGGTTGGAAAGCTCTGCTAGCCCATTAGTTTGTGGATGATATGCTGTGGAAACTCTGTGGGTAACATTATACTTAGCCAACATCGCAGACAAACTTTTATTGATGAAGTGAGTGCCTTCATCACTGATTAAAGCTCTTGGTGTGCCAAATCTGGTAAAAATGTTTCTGTGGAGGAACTTCATTACTGTAGCTGAGTCATTGTAGGCACAAGCACATGCTTCCACCCATCTCGATACATAATCTACTGCTAGTAAAATATACTCATTCCCAAAAGACAATGGAAATGGACCCATAAAATCCATTCCCCACACATCAAACAATTCTACCTCAATTATGTTGTTCAGTGGCATTGCATTTCTAGCAGGCATGTTTCCTACCCTCTGACATCTATCACAATTTTTCACAAATGAGAATGAATCTTTAAAGATAGTGGGCCAAAAGAAACCTGACTGAAGAACTTTTGCAGCTGTTCTCTGTCCACCATAATGTCCTCCATATGCTGCAGCATGGCAGTCTGCCAAAATTGCTTGCATATTTTTCTCTGGTACACATCTCCTAAAAACTTGATCTGATCCTTGTCTGTACAACATTGGATCATCCCAATAATAGTACTTCGCATCATGGAGAAATCTCTTCAACTTCTGCCCCTTGATTCCATAAGGTTTCCTCCCAGTAGCCAAATAATTAGCTATGTCAGCATACCATGGGACCTTCTCTTCGCATCTCATTAGCTGCTCATCTGGAAATTTGTCATTTACTTGCTCAATCTCTTCTTCTCCATTTAAATTTTCCAGTCTGGAAAGATGGTCTGCTACTTGATTTTCAGTCCCTTTCTTCTCTCTGATTTCAATATCGAACTCTTGCAAGAGCAATATCCACCTGATCAACCTCGGCTTGGCATCTTTCTTGGCCATTAGATATTTGATTGCTGAGTGGTCTGTATAAACAATCACTTTAGACCCAACTAGATATGATCTGAATTTGTCAAAAGCAAATACCACAGCTAACAACTCTTTCTCTGTGGTTGTATAATTCCTCTAAGCTCCATCAAGAGTTCGACTTGCATAATAGATCACCCTGAATATTTTCTCCTTTCTCTGCCCCAAAGCTACTCCTAAAGCAAAATTGTTGGCGTCACACATGAGTTCAAATGGAGCATTCCAATCTGGTGGTTGCATAACTGGTGCAGAAATCAGAGCTGACTTCAGCTTCAAGAATGCTTCCATACATTGTGGAGAGAACTCAAATTTCCTGTCTTTCTCTAACAACTCAGATAAGGGCTTTGCAATTTTTGAAAACTCCCTAATAAATCTACGGTAAAATCCTGCATGCCCCAGAAAACTTCTAACTGCTCTGACTGAACTTGGTACTGCCATCTTTTCAATCACCTCAATTTTGGCTGGATCAACTTCCATTCCAGCTCTTGATATCTTATGTCCCAGGACTACTCCTTGTTGCACCATAAAACAACACTTCTCCCAGTTCAGCACCAACTGTGATTTCTCACACAATTGTAAAACCTTTTCCAAGTTCACCAGACATGCTTCAAAATCTTCCCCAAATACTGAGAAGTCATCCATAAAAATTTCCAATCCATTATCTATCATCTCAGAGAAAATAGCAATCATACAACGCTGAAATGTTGCTGGAGCATTGCATAACCCGAAAGGCATCCTCCTAAAAGCAAATGTTCCATAGGGACAAGTAAATGTGGTTAATCCTTGATGCTCTGGAGCTATTGCTATTTGATGATACCCTGAATATCCATCCAAAAAGCAATAAAACTCTTGTCCAGCTAGCTTATCCAGCATCTGATCTACAAACGGCAAAGGAAAGTGATCCTTTTTTGTTGCATCATTCAACTTTCTATAGTCAATGCAAATTCTCCATCCAGTTACTGTTCTTGTAGTGATCATTTCATTGTTCTCATTCTGAACCACTGTGACTCCACCCTTTTTGGGAACACATTGCACAGGGCTTACCCAAGAACTATCAGAAATGGGAAATATAATTCCTGCATCCAGCCATTTGATCACTTCTTTCTTCACTACCTCCTTCATATTGGGATTCAACCTCCTTTGTGGCTGAATAGAATTTTTGCTTCCTTCCTCTATCAGAATCTTATGCATACAGATTGTGGGACTTATCCCCTTGATGTCAGAAATAGTCCATCCTATTGCTCGCTTATGCCTTTTCAACAATTCCAACAGACTTTGCTCATTTTCTTCCTTCAAATTTGCTGCTATGATCACAGGTAATGTATCTGATTCACCCAAGTAAGCATATTTCAAGTGAGCAGGTAGAGGTTTTAGGGTTAATTCTGGGGGTTCCTCCATAGAAGACTTGGTTCCTTTTATTTCTCTAGACAACAAGTCCAGCGGTTCAAATGACTGTCGTACTCCCCCAAACTTTTGCCCTTGCTCTATCCATGCTACAGCTTCACTGGGTAATTCCTCAACATCATCTTCCTTCCCAGAATAATTTTCCTCAAAATATTCTTCGATTGCTGACTCCAGTATGTCCACAGAGAAACATTCCTCAGGGTCATCATAGACCTTCATAGCATTAAATAAGTTAAAAGTAGCTTGTTCATCTTGTACTCTCATAATCAGTTCTCCTTTCTCTACATCAATCAGCGTCCTTCCTGTAGCAAGAAATGGTCTTCCCAGGATAATTGGCACCTCTCTATCTGCTTCATAGTCCAGAATAATAAAATCTGCAGGGAAGATGAACTTATCCACCCTTACAAGCACATCTTCAATCTTCCCTTCAGGATGTACAGTGGATCTATCTGCTAACTGAAGAGAAATGGTAGTAGGCCTAGCTCCTCCAATTCCCAATTTTTGAAAAATTGACAGTGGCATCAGATTTACACTTGCCCCTAGGTCACATAAAGCTCTACCCACATCTCGACCTCCAATAGAACAGGGGATAGTGAAACTCCCTGGGTCTTTCAACTTGGCTGGAATCTGCCTCCTCAAAGGTCCACCTACTTCCTCAAACAATGACATTGTTTCAAATTCCTTCAATCTCTTCTTCTTTGACAAAATGTCCTTCAAAAACTTCACATAAGTTGGCATCTGTTCAAGAGCTTCCACTAATGGAACGTTGATGTGAATTTGCTTTAGCATCTCCAGAAATTTCTTGAACTGCTCCTCTTCCTTTTGCTTCTTGAATCTGGTTGGGTATGGTGGTGGTGGTACATAGTCATATTCCTCCAATCCAGATTTCCTCTTAGCTTTAGAAATGTTTCCTTCAGGCATCTCTGCAGGTTTCTCCACAGAATCTTCCTCTGCTCTCAAATCAGAAGATATATCCTCCTTCTCCAGCAACTTATCTTTTTGGAAATTTCCTTTGGGTAGTGCAGCTCCTGCTGATGATCCTTCTCCTGCTTCCAAATTTTCAACCTTTCTTTCTTCAAACTGCTTTCCACTTCGAAGGGTAACAACCTTGCATTGTTCCTTACCGTTCATAGGATTCTCGGTGTTACTTGGCAGAGCTCCCTGTGGCCTGCTTCTCAATTCATTGGCTAACTACCCCATTTGCGTTTCCAGACTCCTTAAAGAAGATGCTTGGCTCTGAATAAGAGCATCTTGGTTTTTCAGTCGCACTTCATTCTGAGTCATGAATTCCTTCATCATTTCTTCCATGGTTTTCTCTTGTTTCGGAGGTGGAGCTTCTAGACTCTGCTGATGATTATAACCTCCTTTGTTATAATGCTGCTCCCTTGCTGCAGCATTTTGATTTCCTTGTCCAGACCAAGAAAAGTTTGGATGATTTCTCCAACCACTGTTGTAAGTATTTGAATATGGATTGTATTTTTAATGATGATAATTTCTGTTTCCCACATAGCAAACCGATGTTGGATTTGATGGACATTCCTCAAACTGATGGGCTTCCCCACAATAAATACAGTCCAAAGGTCTTGAGGTTCCTGCACTCATTGGAGTCCCTTTGCTTGGACTGGTGTTCTTCTCAATGCTCTTCATAGTTGCTCCCAAAGCCTCCATTTGCGCAGTTAAAGCTTTCATTGGATCAACTTCCAGCATTCCTGCTACCTTGGGAGTAGAGATCGCTGCTGCTCTTGAATTTGCCCAGAAATAGTTATTAGCAGCCACTTTATCCAGAATTTCACAAGCTTCATTGTATGTCTTGTCTAACAATGCTCCTCCAGATGTAGCATCTATCATCATTCTTGAATTACCATTCAACCCATTGTAAAATATCTCCATCTGAATACAATAAGGTATTCCATGATTCGGGCATCTCCTCAGCAATTCCTTGAATCTTTCCCATGCCTCGCTAACTGACTCATCATCTTGCCTGAATGCCATGATCGCATTCCTGCATCTTGCGTTCCTGGTTGGAGGGAAATACTTCAACAGAAAAGTTTCAGTCAGCTTGTTCCAAGTAGGAACAGATCCTGGTGGTAAATTAGTGAGCCAGGTTTTTGCACTATCCCTTAATGAAAAAGGAAATAAACGCATTCTCAAGGCTTCAGGTGTAACTCCTTGCAGCTTGAAATTATCACAAATCTCCAGAAAGGATTTCAAATGCAGATGTGGATCTTCTGTAGCTGTTCCCCCAAACTGGCCTAAACTCTGCATCATCTGAAACATCACTGGTTTCAACTCAAAATGCTGCGCCTGTACCTCAGGTCTTGCAACTCCTGGATCAAACTCCAAAAACCTTGGTGCTGTATAAGTCCTGATTATCCTATCCCTTTCATCAACTGGTTCCAAATTATCTTCCGGCTCAGGAATTCTTTCAGCCATCTTTTTAGCTCTTTGCTTTCTTCTGTTCTTTCTAAAAGTTCTTTCTATTTCTGGATCAAATAAAAATATTTCACCAATTGATTCCTCGCTCATACACTGCTAGAGTCCCCTACAATTACAGAAAATGATTAGTTTCCTATAACTTCAGTTAACCAACTGTGCATGCAAAAAGCAAACAATAAAATAGCATTCAGATTCAATATCAATCACTCCCCGACAACGGCGCCAAAAACTTGTTGTTGTGCTAGTATCTATGGAATTTATACGCAAGTGCACGTATGTCAAACAAGTAATACAGATCTAAGTCCAGATATCGTACCCAAGGGAGTGAAAGTGAATCGTGCACATTCTATTGTTTGTAAAATAAGGGTGATTTGTGATTTCTCTAAACTAAATAAACAAGAAAGCATATAAAATTAAACCAGACAATGCTAAAGCAATTAATATTAACTCTTCCCACAATATAATCATAAACTAGCAAATATGGTGTTAAGATCAATAAGGATAAAGCACTCGGGTTATTGGCTTTTGTTTATCTTTTCTCCTATATGCTGTAGCATCGTTCAAACATCAGCCCTGATCCTCACAACCACTCTCCTTTCTGCCTAGCCTATCATCATAGTACTAGATCTGTGTTTTTGTGCTAACCTCCATATGTCTATGGTAAGCTTTGCCTTCAAACAATCTATTTAAGAACAGGGGTTTATGCAAGCCTTAGATTCTATGTATGTCTACACTAGATATCTAGATTGATTTCTTTTCCCTCGTCCTAGATCTCCTCTCGGTCTCACTAGGCAAAATCTCTACCTGCCACTGTCGTGTTTAGATAGACAAACAAACCAGAATTTAAATCAAACACCAGATTTAATGTAAGAACAGCTCAACATATATTCGAAAGGATAAACTAGTCAACAACCCGAGCTTAAAATGTTTAGCTCATGCTTACAAAAGTTAAAAAGAAAATAACATTCAAGTTCATATCTACGAACATCATCCACATAAAAATATCAAACAAGTTTTGCAAGATAAAGATAAACTATTCGTGATTTTTGCGACTGCCATTGCTGCCTCTCACGAACTCTTCGTTCTTCTTGCTCTCCCCAAAAACCTATGTCGATTCTATTCGTATGTGTGTTGTTTTCCTTCTGAAAATATCTCTTTTGTCTCCCCTGAACTTCATCCAGGCCTTACACGTGGCTCTTCAATCTGCTTCCCAATTCTGACGGCTCTCCTGGGCGACACGTGTTCTGCTTCTGGGACAAGATCTGAAAAGTGCTGAAATCCTGTCTGCTGTGGTCCGAGATGATCGTTATTGGAGTTTTGGCCATGCTACTCTTATGCTGCGACATCATATCATTCTTTCTTGCTTCTGTCATGCTCCAGCATAATGAGGCCTGTGATACTATTCAAACAATTCCTTTCGCAAAACTCAAAGTTAACACAATTACTACAAAATAACCCTAAATTTCATATACTAACCAAATTATCTATATTATACCATTTATCCTATAAAACAAACCTAATTTAATATAAAATTAACTAGACTAGACACAAAATAATAACTCTTTGAGAGAGTTATCACTCCCCCAAACTTAAGATGTTGCTTCTCCCCAAGCAACAAAGACTCAAACAAAACAAAGGGACCTTAATTTACATATTCTTGTCTTGAAGCTTTCAGTTCACACCAAAGAAATGAAGAAGAGAAATTTCATTCATGACTCCTAAGCAATCAAGCTTCAGCCACCACAATTTAGTAAGTTTAATCAAAGCAATTTAAACTAGCTTGACAATCAAAAGCTGCAAAACTTTTCAGCAAGATAGCTAACGAGTGCTACAAGTTTAAACTTAACTTTCATTTCAGCTCTCATGATCATTGATGCCACTGTTTTTGACTACCTTCAAACTTTAGCACATTCTCCACTAATAGAAATTATATCACATCAAGATCAAAAGGTCTTTTGAGCTTCTAATGTAAGGTTGTGGCTAAGGTAGGAACATTCTGGGAAAAGTGACAAATAGACTTGAGAGGCATGCTACAGGTCTTCCACTTAGAGTTTATTCTTGAGAGAAAATAGGAAGAACTACAGACTCTTCTCATGCTTAAAATCTCTTTTTCTAGATGGTTATTTGTCCCATCTAATTTTTTTTTCTCTTTGTTTTTCTTCTCTTCTTTTTTTTTAAAATATACACATGCTACTTAAAGGCTGCAGCATGTTTTATTTACAAACAAACTCTCAGACTCCTACATAATCAATCTATTTCATCTATATCCTTCTCTTATTTTTCTGACTGCTAAGTGAGAGGACCTAAGCAAGCCTACCTCTCAAATCAGGGCGAGTGTATGGGAAAATAGCTCACATCTTTTATGGTCAAAATCAACAAAAAGGCTCAAGGCTCAAAACTAGGTGCAAAGGTAATTGATATGCAATGAAAAGAACTTCTGCAAGCACAAAGATGAAGAGACTGCCTAAATCATTTCTTCATGTAATACTCATTCAAATTTCGTCTCAAATGGCCTAACATTTTCAGGTAGGTGGCATCTCACATGTTCTTTTCTCAGCAAAACTAAAGTACCATTTAAACTAAAGCACGCAGCATATCAGGTTTTCAAAAACCAAATAACCACAAGCTTTGTTCCTCAAGCTAGTCTATCATCCTAAAATTAAACTTGAAAATCTTGGGGGCTGACTCTCAATCACTCAATCATCATTCATGAAATTTCGAGAGAAAGAGATTACTCACACACCCGCATCATTAAGCTTAAGACAAGATAATGGACACACTATCAATACTTCATAACATTCACTAAAAACATCAACTAGACAAACTAAACATCCATTCAAAATAAAGACATCAACTTAAACCAAACAAACTAAAAATAACGGGTTCAAACAATCACCCTACACATCCACACAAACACAAATTTAAAACGGAGTTTTTGTTCAAAAGGGTAGAGTTTAGAGTTGACCACAACCTCAAGTGGGCTTCTTTTTCTTCCCCACAGCAGACATTCCTTTCTCAGCTTTCTTGTCTTCCACCTTTTTCACCAACTCTTCAGTCTGAAACTGCATTTTCATCATCATGGTGCGAAGGTCCTCAAATTCCTTCAGGATTTGGGTGCTTTGCTCGGAAATGTCATCCAATTTATCCTGCAAAACCTGCACAGAAGTTTGGTCAGCCGAAGAGGATTCCGCTCCTTCTCTTTTCTGGGAGTTCTCATGCCTTTGGTGCAGATATCCGACATTGAAGTGAGTTCTCATAGTCTTGCGCGGTTCTTCATCGTGAAATGGAACTCCAGCCTTCTTGCACAGTTCAGAAATCAAAGAAGGACAGAAAAGTGGTCCTCGTTCTTTGGAGGCAGAGTAACCAACAACATCAACCAGAAATGGTGCGTAGTTGATCGGTTCACCCTTCAGAATGGCAGCAATCATCAAGATGCGGTCCTGACCAATGTTGGTGTTGTGTGTAGTCGGACTGATCCTGTTCTTCAAAAACTGCAGCCACAAATTTGCCTCCTAATGCAAGAACTTGGATAGCACATATTTGTTATCTTTCCTCATCATTCCAATGTGCTCCTGGGATTCCTACCACCTTCAAGGCGTCGCTTAACTGCTTCTTTGTGGGTGCAAGACAGATCTCCATAAACTCATCAGGTTCTGGTGCATGAGTTCCAAAAACTTCATGAATAGCTTCAGCATTTAATCTCACTTCCTTTCCTCGGACAATAGCTACAATCTCAGGCTTCTCAATAGAGGGTTGCTCACAGTTTGCATAGAACTCTTTGACCAATGCGATGATAGGAAAAGGCGGTGGTATCACAAAATTTTCCCACCCCTGCTGCTCAATCTGCTTCATCAAATCCGCAGGTAGAACTTTCAAGTTCTTGAATCCTCTTTCGCTTAACAGCTGCCTTTCCATGACAAATTTCATCCTTTCCTTGTGCAACTTGGATGAAAACTTCGGAAGATTGTCAATTTCATCTGGAGTCAAAACCTTTCCTTCACTTACTTTTGCTTTTCCTTTCTTGATTTGCTCTCTTTTCTGAGACTTTCCAGATATCTCTCCTTCTTTCACCGCCACCACTTTGATCCTCCTTCCTGTCTTAGGATTTCTTGGGATAGACTCTTGCTTGTTGGTTGAAACTTCTTCTTCCCTCTTTCTCTTGTTAACTTTCTTCGGTGGTTCCTTCTCTTCTTCCTCTGATTCGTCCTCTTCTTCAGCAGATTTCTCTTCTTCAGTTGATTCTTCTTCTTCAGCTTCTGACTTTTCCGACTCTTCCTCTGATTCTTATTCACCTGACATTTGCTCTTCTGATGCAGCAGCATCACTTTCTTCTGAGTTCTGTTCATCCTCAGATTCTGCATTAGCTTCCTCACTCTCTTAACTTGCTTCTTCCTCTTGTTCTGCATATTCACTTTCTTCATTTTCAGAAACTTCCTCCTCAGATTGCTTCTCATCTTCGACCTTCTTTTGTCTCGACTCTCTTGCTGGGGT
Source organism: Plectranthus barbatus (assembly GCA_026898455.1). NCBI lineage: Eukaryota > Viridiplantae > Streptophyta > Magnoliopsida > Lamiales > Lamiaceae > Plectranthus > Plectranthus barbatus. The sequence continues at coordinate 4,187 of JAPKLW010007759.1, read as the reverse complement.
AATTGCTTTCTTGGGTTGGGCTTTTGATGATGGCTTCCCTTGCTCTTTCTGGGCTACACTTGATTCCTTCTTTTTCGTGCTTGGGGTAGATGGAGTAGCCTTCTTACTTCCTGCTAATTTTTCCCTTTCTACTTCAATCAGTCGTAACTGTTCAGCAGCATGAACAAATTTCTTCAGACCTTCTCTCTCCCTTTTTGCTTTCTCAGATGGTGTTTCCTTCCTTGCAACAGGTATCTCCTCGTCATGCACCTCCACAAGGTTATCTGCACTTGTCTTAGGAAGCTTTGCATTCCTTCTCGCCATGGTTGCAACTGCAGTTCGACTGGACCTTCGCACTGGCGTTCCCGAGGTTTTCCCTTTCTTCGCAGGACTAGGAGTTGGACTTTCTGCTACTAAACCAGGCTTTCTCTTTGCGGGTTGTTTAGTTTTCATCACGGATATTTCTGTACTCAACCCAAATCAGAAAATAAGCACTAGATATCTTTTCAAATGCAATGTACAGATAAATTTCCCAAGTTCTAACAAAAATAACCTATCTCTCAACAGTTCATCCAAGCAAGGAAAAATACCCTCCCCCAAACTTTATGCTCCAGTAAGTAATTCAGAAAGTTTGGTTCATAGACTCAAGAAAAATGAGAGGTTTAGGTAATTTTTCCTTACTCGAATCAAAATTTTCAAATAGCCCTAGAAAAGAACTATCCTACCCCCTTTCTGTCTCGCATGCATAAAACATACCACATTCTAACCCTAAAAATCGACTACCCATCACAATGCACTGTCCTCAATCTTCAAACATGGAATTCACAAGAGGTCTCACACCAGAATTTACATGAAAAAATCTAAAATCCCAGACAATTTTCAGAAAGTTCAAACTTGAAAATTACCGTTGGCTGCATGCTTCTCCATGTTCTCTTACTAATCGCAGTTTGAAAAACCAACAGATGAAATAAAAGAAACAGAGTACTTACATTGACTCTTTAATCCTCACAGACCTTCGGCTTTTCTCGATCAGTTTGTCGCTTTCTTCTTCCAATTACCCAAAGTGGTGAAGTTTTCTTTTTCCGAATTCTCAAATGTAGAAAATAAATATACAAAACTAGGAAACCCTTCGACTTCTTGTGAAACGACACATTATAAAATTCAAAATTTAACCACCACAAATAACCTACCAAAAGTAACTCCGCCTCCGATGACATCAGCAGCAGCAGTTCATCGACGGTTATTTGCCTTCCATGTGTCCTTCTCTGCAATGAGAATTTAAAATTAGAGTGTAAAACTCGTTTCTCTATCTTTTTTGTTTTTTTTTTTTCAGATTTTTTTTTTCTTTTAATCTATAAACTTAAAATAACCTTTAAATCGTATGAATTTTAACTCTAAATTAAATCTAATGCATAAAATTTTACTACCTATGAAATAAAAATCATGCTATTTACATGCTGTGGCAACAAAAAGAAATATTACTAAACCAAAGAAAATAAAAAAGAAAAATTGAATTAATGAAATGCAATAAACTAAAGATATTACTCCCTGAACCAATCTTGTGCTATTTTGATGAAATTCTTTCCAATGGTTCAGGAGCTCCGATGCTTAAGGCTCTTCAATGGAAATGGAGGCCTTTTCCCTGTCTATGTTTCCTCCATGATAATGCTTCACCCTGGCTCCATTTACTTTGAATGTTTCTCCAGTATCCTCATTCTTCAAATCCACTGTTCCATGTGGATACACCTTTACCACTACAAAGGGTCCTGACCATCGAGATTTCAGCTTCCTTGGGAATAACTTCAACCTGGAGTTGAACAACAAGACTCTCTGTCCTTCTTCAAATTTCCTCCCAGAAATCCTGCTGTCATGCCATTTCTTGACCTTCTCTTTGTACAACTTGGCATTTTCATATGACTGCAGCCTCAATTCATCAAGCTCATTCAGTTGCAACATTCTCTTTGCACCACTGCATTTTGGATCTAAATTCAACTTTCTTGTTGCCCAATACGCTTTATGCTCTAACTCCAAAGGTAAGTGACAAGCTTTCCCAAAGACCAACCTATAAGGTGACATCCCCAAAGGAGTTTTATAAGCAGTCCTGTAGGCCCAAAGTGAATCATCTAGGTGCTTAGACTAATCTTTCCTGGTCACATTCACCACCTTCTCAAGGACACTCTTCACTTCCCGGTTGGAAAGCTCTGCTAGCCCATTAGTTTGTGGATGATATGCTGTGGAAACTCTGTGGGTAACATTATACTTAGCCAACATCGCAGACAAACTTTTATTGATGAAGTGAGTGCCTTCATCACTGATTAAAGCTCTTGGTGTGCCAAATCTGGTAAAAATGTTTCTGTGGAGGAACTTCATTACTGTAGCTGAGTCATTGTAGGCACAAGCACATGCTTCCACCCATCTCGATACATAATCTACTGCTAGTAAAATATACTCATTCCCAAAAGACATTGGAAATGGACCCATAAAATCCATTCCCCACACATCAAACAATTCTACCTCAATTATGTTGTTCAGTGGCATTGCATTTCTAGCAGGCATGTTTCCTACCCTCTGACATCTATCACAATTTTTCACAAATGAGAATGAATCTTTAAAGATAGTGGGCCAAAAGAAACCTGACTGAAGAACTTTTGCAGCTGTTCTCTGTCCACCATAATGTCCTCCATATGCTGCAGCATGGCAGTCTGCCAAAATTGCTTGCATATTTTTCTCTGGTACACATCTCCTAAAAACTTGATCTGATCCTTGTCTGTACAACATTGGATCATCCCAATAATAGTACTTCGCATCATGGAGAAATCTCTTCAACTTCTGCCCCTTGATTCCATAAGGTTTCCTCCCAGTAGCCAAATAATTAGCTATGTCAGCATACCATGGGACCTTCTCTTCGCATCTCATTAGCTGCTCATCTGGAAATTTGTCATTTACTTGCTCAATCTCTTCTTCTCCATTTAAATTTTCCAGTCTGGAAAGATGGTCTGCTACTTGATTTTCAGTCCCTTTCTTGTCTCTGATTTCAATATCGAACTCTTGCAAGAGCAATATCCACCTGATCAACCTCGGCTTGGCATCTTTCTTGGCCATTAGATATTTGATTGCTGAGTGGTCTGTATAAACAATCACTTTAGACCCAACTAGATATGATCTGAATTTGTCAAAAGCAAATACCACAGCTAACAACTCTTTCTCTGTGGTTGTATAATTCCTCTAAGCTCCATCAAGAGTTCGACTTGCATAATAGATCACCCTGAATATTTTCTCCTTTCTCTGCCCCAAAGCTACTCCTAAAGCAAAATTGCTGGCGTCACACATGAGTTCAAATGGAGCATTCCAATCTGGTGGTTGCATAACTGGTGCAGAAATCAGAGCTGACTTCAGCTTCAAGAATGCTTCCATACATTGTCGAGAGAACTCAAATTTCCTGTCTTTCTCTAACAACTCAGATAAGGGCTTTGCAATTTTTGAAAACTCCCTAATAAATCTACGGTAAAATCCTGCATGCCCCAGAAAACTTCTAACTGCTCTGACTGAACTTGGTACTGCCATCTTTTCAATCACCTCAATTTTGGTTGGATCAACTTCCATTCCAGCTCTTGATATCTTATGTCCCAGGACTACTCCTTGTTGCACCATAAAACAACACTTCTCCCAGTTCAGCACCAACTGTGATTTCTCACACAATTGTAAAACCTTTTCCAAGTTCACCAGACATGCTTCAAAATCTTCCCCAAATACTGAGAAGTCATCCATAAAAATTTCCAATCCATTATCTATCATCTCAGAGAAAATAGCAATCATACAACGCTGAAATGTTGCTGGAGCATTGCATAACCCGAAAGGCATCCTCCTAAAAGCAAATGTTCCATAGGGACAAGTAAATGTGGTTAATCCTTGATGCTCTGGAGCTATTGCTATTTGATGATACCCTGAATATCCATCCAAAAAGCAATAAAACTCTTGTCCAGCTAGCTTATCCATCATCTGATCTACAAACGGCAAAGGAAAGTGATCCTTCTTTGTTGCATCATTCAACTTTCTATAGTCAATGCAAATTCTCCATCCAGTTACTGTTCTTGTAGTGATCATTTCATTGTTCTCATTCTGAACCACTGTGACTCCACCCTTTTTGGGAACACATTGCACAGGGCTTACCCAAGAACTATCAGAAATGGGAAATATAATTCCTGCAT
>JAPKLW010007758.1:0-14461 GCA_026898455.1 Plectranthus barbatus | reverse complement strand
TTGCTTGTGGATTTACAAGTTTGATTGGCATTGTGATTAAAGAGCAGTAATGATTGAGGCGAAGTGACTGGGATAGTGCAGGAAAAGGGCGGAAAAGTTTCAAACAGAGGTGTTGCTCGACCGGGCAAGACAGGCTCGGCCAAGCAGGTTCAGGCATCGCGGTCAGAGCCTTCGCTCGGCCGAGCAAGGCAGGCTCGGCCGAGCCAAATCGTGCCAGCCAATTGCACAAAACAGCAGCGTCACTCGGTTGAGCCATCTGCTGCTCGGCCGAGCCACGCGTAGATTTAAATAATTGGGCTCCATCCCATTTTGCCCATTCTTCATCGCAGTTGAAATTTCTTTCCCTAAATTTTCTTTGACTCATTATCATCTCGGTGTGTGTGACTCTACTCTTTTGAAGTGCTATGGCTAACGAGCATGGACGTGGATTTCCTTCTTCTTCTATTTGCAGGCCCGAGGGATTTGATGATGATGAATATGCAAGGTTCATTACGTTGACACAAAGGCAAGTGATTGGAACAACCTATCTCTGTCAGGAAACTTTGGAAGCATTGGATTTGAAGAAGGATGTGTGGAAGTTGCTCACTCGCATGGGATGGAGGAAATTAATTCATGGGAGATGGCCGTCGTTCGTGCGGGTGACGAGGGAATTCTTGGCCTCTGTTCAAGTCACTAGGAGTGCAAATGGTGCTCCGGTCCTGGTAAAGTTTAAACTTGTTGGTCAAGAGTTTTCCTTGAGTAGACAGGATATTGATAGGATATTTGGGTGTTCAGTGGAATCTGTGTGTGCATTCGATGAGCTTAATCCTCTTGAATTGTGGATATCGATTTCTGGAGTTAGTATTTCAGGTGATTTCGATGTGCAGTCTTGTAGGTCATTCATGATTAAGAATCCTATCATTCGGTATCTCCACCTTATGTTAGAGGGCTGGTCTTGTGGTTTTTATGGATCTGGTGTTGTTAGTATGTCTGATTTCCAATTTCTGTTTGCATTACTGCATGGGAGGCCCTTTTCTATTGGAGGATGGCTGATGGAAAATTGGAGCAATACGATTGGTGCTGATAATTCGGTTATTTGTGGTGGTGGATTACTATTTCCTATTTTTAAGGCTTGTGGTTTTGATATGTCGGGAGTATTCGCTCCGGGGTTGAGCCTTAACACAACTGCTCTAGTCACCAAAGCTTTTCTGGTTCCTGAGAAATTTGGTGTCTGTTATTTTTATAAGTTTGGAGATTTTGGGAATGAATTGCCTAACCGTGCGTTAACTGAGATTGATGATTCCGAGGATAGGTCTAATTGGTTGATGAGTACTGAAGCTCATCTGGATATGACTAGATTGGTGATGTCTCGATGTGAGGAGGTGCTTCCCAGACCCTGCCGCTACTGTTGCTGTGATCAGCCACCACAGGACCCAGCTGACTAAAGGAAGTGCGAGTGCACCGGGTACCTTTTTACAAACATAGTCTCACTTGACCAAGTTTGGGGGGAGTGGTCGGTATCCGGTGCCCTCTTCTGGTTCACTCCTTTATCTCTATCTCTATCTTTATTTTAGTTTAGTTTAGTTTAGTTGAATTTGAATGATTTGGATATTCGATTTGGTTGTATAAGGATATTGATTTACCTTTACTTTGGTTTTGAATATGGAAATGATGATTTTAATGGTTTAATATGATGTGTTGATGGAATATTTTGGCGAGCTTGCATGTGTTTAATCCTTTCTATTTGGTTTGGGTATGTGGATGTGTAATGGTTTGGTATGAATGGTGGAGCTAGTGGATATTGCTTTATTTTTGTTGATGTTTGGTTTGTGGAAGTCGGTGGAAATGAGAATTTAATCGGCTTGTTTATGCTCAATAGTTTGGTGGTGTTTGTGTTGATTTGTAGTAGGTGCAAATAAGGACTGGAGAGCGGTGATCGTGCCTACTGATGGGTAACGCTTTCTATCGTTCTTCCTATCATTTAGTTTCATTATAATCGTTTTATGGCATGTAGATTGTTGTTAGGATTGTTGTGTGCTTGTGTGTGTGTAATGAACCCAAATGAGGCTTGAGATTTAATCATGATTTACTTAGTGAAGTTTGATGTTTACCTCAACTAATGATAGGGCAGAATCTGGTTTTCGAAGCATGTTTTAAGTTTAACTTTTGAATTGCCGAGTTTTGTATGTGGTTAATGCATAGGACTTGACAAAAAGCTGTGAGATTTGAGCCATGATATTGTCATATCTATATTGTTTGTGAGTGGCAAGATTGAGAGTACGAGATCTAGAACTTGCATCCGTTCTCTATCTATTGGCATGAGTGTGTAACAAGAAAATGATCTTAGGCCATCGATTCTTAGTCCTACCTTTCACACCGGGAGTATAAGGTGATTGTTATCATAATTTTGCCTTTCATATCTTTGACCCCCGTGATTGAGCTTTATTGGTGAATTTTCTTTGATATAATTAGGACCATATTTGAGGGGAAAGAGTGTATGAGGGTGAATACGGTGATGAGAGTTGGGTTGGGAATTGATTGAATTTTTATTGATGGGAAATGTTGAGGCATGAAAGATATGGAATAAATGATTGGTTTGAATCCTAGAAAATGTAGCACCAACAAAATTTTTGGTGCAAGTGTTTGAAAAAGAAAAAAAAGAGGCACCGACAAAATGAATGAATGATGGTGCAATTGAAAAATGATGAAAAAGAAAAAGAAAGAGAAAAGAAAAAAAAAAGAGAAAAAAGTGTGTGTTGCGAAACGGAAAAAGCCTCGGGGTTTGTAGTGGTTCGAAAAGAACAAGTTTGGGAGTTTTGGGAAATTGAGAAGTTTAGTCACTTTGGCCCAAAACCACCCACCTTTTAGTTAGCCACGTTACAACCCATGAAAAGACCTTTTTGATTCTAGAAACTAACTCGTTGTAGTATAGTGGTGAGAATGGATGCAAGCCTATGGAAATCAAGCTCGATCTCTTGTGATTGTGTGAATCTCATCTTCCCTAAACACGTGAGGGAGTGCTTTCATTTCTTGTATCCATTTTTGATGAGTGGTTCATATCCTTAGCATTAACCTTGTTACAAAGTTAGGTGATAATCTCGTTTCACTTGAACATGCTAAGATAACTTTGATGAGCTATGAGGTATTGCATGAGGTAGATTAATGGCTTTACTTTGTTTTGATTGAGGACAATCGAAGGTTCAAGTTTGGGAGATTATGATATGTGCGTAAAATGACCTATTTTTCGATGTGTGAGCGTGCATGTTTGCGGCCATTTTACTCTCATATCATATGTTTTTGTTGTTCTTTTGTTGTGTTTTCGTGTTTTTGTGTTTTGAATGTTGTAGGATAGGTTTTAGGCATAAACTAGCATTTTTAGTGGAGTTTTGGAGGAAAATCGCACGAGTTTGGAGTTTGGAGGCGTCGACCGGCCGAGCGGAGCAGGACCGGCCGAGCCAAGCTGGACAGAGAGCTCGACCGGCCGAGCCAAGTAGGACCGGCCGAGCCAAGCCAACAGAGAAGTGGCTCGGTCGAGCCACATCGACCGGGCAAGCCAGACCGGGATTTCCAGCAATTTGGCAGTTTCCAGCTTCGACCGGGCGATCCGAGGCCCTGTTTTCTCGTCTATAAAAGGGGAAAATTCAGTTATTTGGAGAACTTTTGTCATTTTACATTAGATCTAGTTAGGAGTTCCCCTATATTCCAATTTCCATCACGATTCCATCTCAATCCTAGAGTATCAAGGAGCTAAATTCATCAATCCTTGGAGGAGAATTGAAGATCCAAGGGGGTAGATCAAGACCTAACAAATCCAATTGGGGAAGATTCCACTTTCTACTTATCAATTGTAATGGATGTATTTGATTTCAACTTTGTATTGTTACAATTGAAAGGTATGATGTTCTAATTCAATTTGGATGTTGATTTGAACAAGGATGCATGAAAATTAAGGTTGATAATTGTTTGTTTACTTTCCTTTGAGAGCTTGAATTGCACTAGAACTTGTTCCTTACCTCTTAGGTGTAGGTAATAGCCAACTTAGGAGGTAGTTGACGTGAACGTTGCAGCCAACACGCGGGCGGGATCGTCGTGAATAGTGTAGATTCATACGATTTTAGTTCCAATCCATGTGCGGTGCTAGGTCGTAGGGCAATAATTGATGATCTATTTGGAGTGGTCTAGGGCTTAATAATGTGGTTGTTTGCAAGTCTTAGCATCATCAACCGTTAGCTCGCCGTGACAAGGGGTTAACGAGTGTAGGGTCGATTGCTCAATCGCCTAGGGATTAAAATGTGTTTACATCAATGATTAACCTAATTGGATTGCATCTACGTTTATTTCAACATCCTATCTACCTCATTTGAGTATTTGCTTATCTTGGTTTACCGATTTGTGGAGAGAATTGATTGAATGTTGATTGTTGGTTTAATTCATTGTTTGTTATATGTTGTTAGCATAGGTTTAAATTGATTGCCTAGTTGATAGAAACTACTCAACGATTCTATATTGCCTAGCTATAAGGCTTGGCTATAGTATCCCGGTAATCTAGCGGGCGAAGGGAAGAAGGACCTGGATTTGACAAATTTTATTCTTGTGTAGCTAGGAGTTTAATTTGATTGAACTTTTAGCCGCATCAACCACCAATGCACACTTATTGTTACACACAGACAAGTCTTAACTTGCATTAATTTAGGACATTAAAAACATGTTTAATTATCTCATACACCATAATATGCCACTTGTGGTTTAATTTCTCACTCACCGAAATTCGGATTTGATAATATATATACACCACATAAAATATTTAATTACGATAAAATTAAATATTTATCACGGGGAATTTATTCAATTAACCCCGAATTTCCAACACTATGCGACCGAAGATAGGAGAGATTTGTGGTTGGAGAAGAACCATAATTGTAATTCGTATTCAATTACCGAAAGTATGAAAATTAGAGTATTATATTCCAAATGAATGAAGAGTTTGATGTAGGACATTTAACTCAAAGCTATTACAAATATCATGTGTCATTTACAACTTTCAATTATTTATTTTCATTCTTCGGCTCGACTGATTTGAAATTCTATAGTTGGTAAGATCATCCGTTATTAAAATAACTAGTTTGCTTCCCGCGCGATGCGCGGTATGTATATATCATTTTTAATAAATCATCATTATTAAATACATAAAATATTTAAATGTCATAGATGCATAATACGTAACTCAATAAAATATTTTATACTTATTAAAATAAAATGAAATTGTAGCTATTTTATCTTGTAGTGAAATGTATTGAGAATTGATATTTTCAAAATAATAATATTAATTTGAGATAATGAAATAGTAGAATGCTATCGGTGACACGTGCATGTATAAGATTGTGTCAAATGTGTACCATTAATTTTTTGAACTTTCAATTTATTATAATTTTTTAAAAAAAAATGTTCAAGCTTAAGTGTACCACAATGTAACTTTTATATTAGTATTACAGTTTGAATTATGATTTAGACATAATATATCTAAATAAGAAAAAGAGATGTGAAAGAATAATACTTCTCTTTGAAAATTATTTTTAATATACATAAATTTCATAAAAACTTTGTTGTTTAGTTGTTAGCCATTTTTAACATAATACTAAATTTAGAAAAGTGGATGATGCTAAAAACAGGTTTAGATTAAATAAAAATGAATCAAAGACATTCATCTATAAAAAAATTAATAATTTAAATTAAAACTTATTCATAATTTCATACTTAATGACTTTATACATTAAATATATATATATATGGACCGAGGGGGCGCCCGATCCCATGAGCAATTTTTTTGTTTCGTATGAATATATTTAAAAAAAAATAGTTTTCCAACTGCGCGATGCGCAACACGTATTCATATTATTAAATAATTCTTAAATATTAAATAAATATAAATCTTGAATTAAATATTTTCAATAAATGGCATGACGCCAAAATGAGTGTCAAAATCTTATAAAAACATATTTATTATCTAAATTTATTTTATGGTATTGTTTAGTAAATAATTGTCGAATTTTAAACTTCATTTAATTGAGCTCAAACTTTGCATTAATTTCTTTATTGAGTTTGAACTCAATCTTCAAACTATTCAATATATTTTGGTTTATTTACAATTTTTTTTGTTTAATCTCATCGATCTCTACACCTACAAATCATCACCACTTGTTTTTTCTATGAATGTGCATATGATCGATTCAGTTTAAAAATCAAATTGAATTGTGATCCACGAATTTGAGTTTTTTTAAAATATTGGAAACCAAACTAGTTTTTTTAAATGAAATTTTAATTGACCATCTAAAAGTTTTTAAATTGAACCAAATTTTGGATTTTGATTTTTACCAAACTCACATTATTATAATTTCTTATATAGAATTATTGATTGGAAATAATATTTCAATAGTTTACAATATATTAAATATAATTCATGATCACAAACAGTAAATTTACATTTATAATTCAATATTTTTTATTAATAAAAACTATGGTTCGATCAATTTAGTTTCAGCTTAAATAAAAACCACCAACCATTTCGAACCAAACCTACGTTCAACTTCAAGATTTTCAGTTTCAAAACCATCCAAAAACTTTGGTTTAATTTTTTATCAACAATTTACTTTTGTTTGCCCCTAATCCTCACTATCACAGAAACATACACTTGAATATTCTCTCACTCTCATAAATATTAATAATATTATTTATATATATTAAAAGAAAAATATATTTTAGAAAAGTTTTATAGTAATATCTATATGGTACACTCATTTTATTTATCGTGTTACATATTGTATAATAAATTAATATGTTTTACAAATTTTTGTTGTTTATTAACGTGTAGTTGAGTTAATCTCAAATATTTGCAAATTTTAGAAATAATGTCCTTAATTTGGGGCACAAGTGATAAAAAAGTGTTTTGTTTGTGTCTAATAAATCATGAGTTCAAAATATAATAAAAATATTTGGATGTATTAAAATTTAATTTAATATGTTCCCCTATAACAATTAAAAAGCTTAAAAAATCTACCTTAGTGGATGCAATAGGCTTGTCGGGATGACCGAGAAACAAAACAGCTTTATTTACAAAATTTTATTTTATCATATTAATATTAGTTAATTGATAAAAGTCAACTCATAATAACCAGTCATCCTTTACCAATGAATGATATCTTAAAATTTTGTATTATTGTATAATAGCATTTCTTATTTTTAATTGGTAACATATCGATACTTATTATTGAAAAATATTTTTTTTCGATTGCGTTATATTATACAACGCAAATGAAACTATTTAATTTCAAAAGAACAATAAAGTAATCCTAGACATAATGCATAAAATTAAATACAAAATGCAATATCAAACAAATCTCACTCGTAATAGTAGGATATAAGTAACGACAAAATATCATAAATTATGAAGTAACTTAATCATATTCAATTGTCAAGAAATTAAAAAATTGATAATGATATTTCAATAAATAACACCAAACAATACAATTGGTGAAAAAAGTTCATATGAAAAATCAAAACTAATGAAAGAAAATTGAATATATATTGACTACCATTTCATTCCAAAATAACCTAGCTACTTTTTTCAACCCGCTGAAAAGAAAAAAAAAGGATATTGTTGAAGAAGTTGTCATGCCCCGATTTAATAACATGACAATGTTCAAGAAATGAGGCACATCGGGTACGAGACTTGCACTCGGATATCAATTAATAAGAAGAGTTCAAGCAAATAAGAAAGAAATCATCACACTTATCCCAAGTTAAGCAAAAGATAGTAAAGGGGTGCCTCCTCAAGAAGGGATTGTAACTTCCTGAGTAAACCAAATATCAGAGTTTTTAATATGTCGTCAAAAGGCTAACAAAAGATGAAGAGTTTCAGCAGCGGAAAGTTATCAATGAAGTATGTATATGAAGATACATACTTCAACATCTAACTATTACAAAAAGAGTCTTCAGCTCCACTTCGACTGTTGCCTCGTAGTCTGCTCCAAAAGCTTCTTTTAACCTGCACATTTTAGAAATAATGTGAGGGGCTAAGTACAAATTGTACTTAGTGAACACGTGCCTGAAAACATACATACATATAAGTTTGTCATGTCTTTTTAATCGGGTCGCACATGGGGTTTTAAGTTTGAAATCCTCCCATTGCACCAAAACATTTTTACGAGTGAGCATGCTCCTTTTTACTAGTCAAACTATCTGCAAATGATTATGTGACTGGGAGGTGGCCACCTACCATTGTCACGATGCTAGTCCGAGTAGGGCATGACCCCTAACATGTCAGCATCATAGTGCACTAACCCATGCTATCTCTTTCACTACCTGGGTACAATCGATAAGACTCGCAATACACAGAGTCAACATCCACGTTGAATACGTTTGATGTTCTTCTCTGAGTGGGGTTCCCCCACAGAGAGGACAGATAGCAAACATTAAAGAGTAGGCAATGACAAAATAGTTTAAAACAAAACATTCCATTTCATGCTTGATATGTTTTGAAAAGAAAACATCATTTTCATATTTTTAAATTTGGCCCACTATATAGGGGTAAAAGAAAGCCCACCTTGAGTAGGTGCGGTTATGTGATTGGTTGATCTAGAAATTTATCTTCTCCTTCCCTTTTCCTATGACATAAGGAATACAAGTAAATCCTCAAGGGGTAATAGATTATTTGTAATCTAACTCATTAAAATAGTTCTAGACTCTTAATCGATCTTGGACTTCTCAAGTTGAGCCATCGGATGAGGATATGGAAGAATGACTTGGCAATCTAGTTTGACGAACAAAGTAGTCAAACGTTACTTTAATAGCTCGTGATTTAATATCGAGCATTACTTTAAGAGGCATGAATAGTAATTCAATTTGATTGAACAAAACAAATGACTTCATCAAGTGACTAAGCACTTTCAAGAGTTTTAGATTGAAAGAAGTTTCGTATTCATTATGAATCATCGTACATTGCTTGAGAGTATGAGAACTCATCAAGTTGTTTCAACAAAAATAATCGAGGAGATTCTTGATCTTAGATAAAGATCGAATTAAGATTTCAAAGGTTAAGGTTTAACAAGTTTGATTTAACAATAAGCTTCGGAGGAAGTTCGAGTTACAAGAGTTCGGTCAAGCAAATCAAGTTGATTTGAATTGAATGGATTCTCGGAGAAGTTATGGAAGATAACATCTCTTTGTCGACTGAGACAAGTAATATCGAACGAAATTGGAATTTAATTAGTCGAAGAAAGAATTTAGAATTTAAACATTATTGTGTTAATCGATCGATCAGAAGGATATCAAAAGATTTGAATGATATGTTGAATCGATCGAAGAATGAAGTTTGAAAAATTTAAGTTTTGCGTCTATGTCGATCGACATGGGTGATATCGATCGACATGGACGTTTTGGTATGTATGTGTCGACCGAGGCACATGTCAACGGGTGGGTATTTGTGTCGATTGACATGAAGAAGTGTCGACCGAGAACATGTATGTCGACCGACTCCAAGTGTGTCGATCGACATGGATGTCATGTCTAAAATTTACAATCGTGTCGATCGACGTAAAGGATGTTGACCGACATAGCCCGTGTCGATCGATACAAATGATCGACACTGAAAATATTTTGAATTGACTGCTATGTCGATCGAAAGAATGTGTGTCGATCGACATGCTCTGTGTCGATCGACACTCACTCTGTCAATCGAGACAGAGGCTCAATGCCTTCGGCGGAATTTTTGTGTATTGGCTCAAACGGTTATCCGGGCTCATCCAATCGATTTCTAACAACACCAAGTGGTTCCTAAACATATATATTGAGTCTAGACATGTATTTAAACATCAAAATATGTTGGAATCAAGATATAATCCCAATATCTCCAAATAGAGCAATTATACCAAAAATTCTCCAAATCAACTACAACTCGATTCCTAGGTCAATATATCAACTCTAGGCTCATGATATAACATGCTATACATGCATACGTACTTATAAACTCAACATAAGCCTAGATCAAGCCATTTATCAACAAGGGCAAAAATGTCAAACATGCTAATATTCAAGAAATAGCTAGAGAGAGGTTCGATCTATACATCTAGGACGTTCGTAGAGCTTGGATAGCTTGATCAACCCTTGTTATCTCGATTTCTTACTTCAAAACACAAAGGAAAGAGAATCTAAGGTTGGAAATGGAAAGAAAACAGAGAGAGGATTTCGAAAAGGTATAGTTTTACCTTGAAAACTTCTCGTCGGAACCTCGTCGGAGCTTCGCCGGAGCTCGTCGGAATTCTCGCCGGAAATTCTTTGGAGAAATTTGAGAGAGAAAGCGAAAAGTAAAACTTATAATATAAGCCATCTATTTATAGAAGGGGAGAGGGGTAATTTCGGAATTACCGAAAGTCAAAAAGGTTAAAGTGGTTGTCATTCGCTTGTCACATCGGTCACTTTAACATCTCTTCACATCAACTCCACATCTCTTCGCGTCATTGCACGGGACACCGTAATACTCCATCTACCCGCGAATATTTATCGATCGATATTATCTCGATATAAAAATGTCGGGTCGTCAAATAAATTTATCGAGGCCAATTTTAGTAATTAATAATTCATTATTCCTCTTTAAACAAGGATGACAATTAAATAATTGCCAAAATAGTAAATCTCAAAATTAAAATGATCGCATAACTTTGAATTAGATTCGATAACAAAATATAAATTTTGGAAATTCGTTAAATACATTTAAAATTTATGAGGAGCGTTACAGAAGCACCCGTACTCCAACCTTGCTAAGAAATTACAAAACAAAAATATCTCTTAAGACAGAAAAATTATTGAAAAATATCAACTTAATTCAAATATTTATACAATAATTTGGCCATTCTAATTAATATTAGAAACTAACATAGAATAATCCATTACTTGTAATTAGTAATACATGGAATTAGTTAAATGCTAATCAATATAAATTCAATATTTAATTAACGTTTTATTTTCAGAAGTTTCGTTTAGGTGGGAAAAATATTTTTTATGCTCCAGCATTTATGTATAGTATAGATTTGTGCTAATTAAATTTTTTTTTTCCATAATTCTGTGTCTATTGAATAACACAAACTTTTCATATGAGTATGAGTAACTATTTAAACATTGAAATTAATGGTTTAATATTGCTAATATTGGTGTTTCTTCACTTATGTTATGTGTATTATATATTAGATTTTATTGTTAAATAATTATAATTTTAATGAGATAAAAAATATATATACAACGATTTTAGGAAAAGATTAAATGGGTGGGAAAAAATTGGTTTGGGGTTTTGCTTAAAAAAAATTATAAATAAAGTTTTTATTGTAGAAAAAATTTTATATGGATAATTTTACCATTATGTTTCTTAAAATTATTTGTTACGTATTACATTGATATTTGATTTTCTTTAAATAAACAAATAAGGATTTAGTGGGTTAAAATTTTAATAGTCTGTCGATTATTTAGTTATGAATTTTTTATTTTAGATCTTAGGATAAGTATTAATAATTAAATTAATTAATTTATGCACACATAAAAAAGAGATATAATTAATTATTTCTTGAATACGGACAACAATTTTAATTTAAATTGGATTATTCAATTATGAATTTTTCAATTATGTATTACTAATGAAATTAACTATTTCATTAATTATTTATAAAAAAAGTAATAAATATTTATTTATAAAAATTATTTACAATTAATTGTAAATTTTATTAGTTACATACTTACCATATTTATTATTACTTACCTAAAATATTACACAATTGTTATTGGTAATTCTTTTTTTTTTTAGTTGTGCTTTTAAGTATAGATTGATATAGATGTCCTATATTCTAACTTACTAATAAAATCATAAAATGCTAATTTTATTAGCATTACTAATAAAGTTAAATAAAAAATGCAAGAAATATCATTGTTTTTATCAATTTTATTTAAAATTAAAATTTTGTTTTATTTGTATTAAATGTAATAAATATTTTAATTTATCATAATGCCTTAATGGTCGGAGAAGGCGTAATTCCATTATTATTACCTTACATTATGCTCATTAATTCGAATAAATTAATATTTTATTACAGTGAGATTGATACAAAATGTAATTATGAATAGATGATAGAATGTACAAATATCAACATTCATTAAAAAAAATTATAATAAATCTCAACTTTACGCACATTACACCGCTCAAAACATTGATAAAAATATAGAAATTCAATATTAAAAAAATACTCTACCAAGATGAATAAAAGTTGTATTAAGATAATTGAATTTGCAAATACAAATATAAAGAAGATTACAGTCAATCCTTCTTTGACATTGAAACCAAAAGTAACAAATGAAAATCAAGTATACACTAAAGACAAACTTAACAAAATTTGGCAAAGATACAATCACTATTGACACGGAATGGAAGCATCTTCTTCTAACTTGAATCAAATATGAAATACAGAGCATCCTAATGCAAAATAACAACTCAATACCTGCAATTTATCCTAAGAATTTGCCATTATTCTTATTAAAAACCATCATGAAATTTTACCTTTAATTACCATTAAATATTTTAAAAAGTTAAGTATAATTAGTTTAATATCATTGATTGAGCATACAATAAATCAAAAGGGAAATGATATGTGCGTAAAATGACCTATTTTTCGATGTGTATGCGTGCATGTTTGTGGTCATTTTACCCTCATATCATATGTTTTTGTTGTTCTTTTGTCTAGTTTTCATGTTTGAAATGTTGTAGGATATGTTTTGAGCATAAAACAACACTTTTGGATGAATTTTGGATGGAAATCGCCCGAGCTAGGAGTCAAAGGGAAGCAGGATCGACCGAGCGGTGCAGAAAGGGTGTTGGGGCTGTTCAGAGACTTCGCTCGGCCGAGCCAAACTTGGCTCGGTCGAGCCAAGCCCTTCAGAGAGGTGGCTCGGTCGAGCCAAATTAGCTCGGCCGAGCCAGAACGTGATTTTCAGCATTTGGCAATTTTAAGCATTTGGCAGTTTTCAGCATGGCTCGGGCGAGCCAACTTTGGCTCGGGCGATCCGAGGCCCTGTTTGCTCATTATAAAAGGGGGAAAATGGTTATTTTCATAACTAATTCATAACTTTTGATAACTTTGAATAACCACCCCCTAAATTCTCTCTACAATTCCATTTCCATATCTTCCAAAACCTATCAAGGAGCTAAATCATCAATCCTAGGAGGAGAATTGAAGATCCAAGGGGGTAGATCAAGACCTAGAAAATCCAATTGGGGAAGATTTCATTTTCTACTTATCAATTGTAAAGGATGTATTTGATTTCAACTTTGTATTGTTACAATTGAGAGGTATGTTGCTCTAATTCAATTTGGATGTTGATTTGAACAAGGATGCATGAAAATTAAGTTGGATAATTGTTTGTTTACTTTCCTTTGAGAGCTTGAATTGCACTAGAACTTGTTCCTTACCTCTTAGGTGTAGGTAATAGCCAACTTAGGAGGTAGTTGACGTGAACGTTGCAGCCAACACGCGGACGGAATCGTCGTGAATAGTGTAGATTCATACGATTTTAGTTCCAATCCATGTGCGGTGCTAGGTCGTAGGGCAATAATTGATGATCTATTTGGAGTGGTTTAGGGCTTAATAACGTGGCTGTTTGCAAGTCTTAGCATCATCAACCGTTAGCTCGCCGTGACAAGGGTAGGGTCGATTGCCCAATCGCCTAGGGATTAAAATGTGTTTACATCAATGATTAACCTAATTGGATTACATCTACGTTTATTTCAACATCCTATCTACGTCATTTGAGTATTTGTTTGTCTTGGTTTACCAATGTGTGGAGAGAATTTAATGATTGTTTTGAGACTTAAAATTGGTTTTAGGTTTAATTCATTACTTGTTATATGTTGTTAGCATAGGTTTAAATTAATTGCCTAGATCGATAGAAATTACTCAACGATTTTATTGTTACCTAGCTATTAGAATTTTCTATAGTATCCCGGTAATCTAGCGGGCAAAGAGAAGGAGGACCTAGATTTGACAAATTTTATTCTTGAGTAGCTAGGAGTTTAATTTGATTGAACTTTTAGCCGCATCAAGTTTTGGCGCCGTTGCCGGGGACTTCATTTAGTAGGTTGCTAGATATTGGGGGAAAAGTGAAGCTTGTAGGCTAGGTGTTTGTGTGAATAAATTTGTTGATTGTTTTTGTATTTGTTGGTACTTTGAGTTTGTTGGATTGTTGTAGGTGTCAAATGGAGAATCATCGAGAAACTCACTCGGAGAGGCTTAACAATCACCAAAGGGAATTGGATGAGATGAGAGCAAAGATGTTGGAGAGACAACGACCGAGGAAGCCAA
Organism: Plectranthus barbatus; assembly: GCA_026898455.1. NCBI lineage: Eukaryota > Viridiplantae > Streptophyta > Magnoliopsida > Lamiales > Lamiaceae > Plectranthus > Plectranthus barbatus. The sequence continues at coordinate 92 of JAPKLW010007758.1, read as the reverse complement.
TCCGGTTGGTATTTGAAGAAAGCTACCCATGGATGGAAGAGATTAGACATGATCGCATTATGAAGTCAAGTTGGGGAAATGAAGAAGAGGAG
>JAPKLW010007757.1:0-14467 GCA_026898455.1 Plectranthus barbatus | reverse complement strand
ACAAGTAAGCTACTGAGGGAAAGGAAACTTAGCCAAATTTCCCAACAGTTCGGCTTGTGGTGGTCCGTTAGGGTGCGAGGTGCGGTGCGACCAGGCCAGATGGGGGGCGGATTTGGCTTGGTGCGATCAAGCACGAGCCCGAATCATGCAACGTAGTCTCGGGTGCGTGTGGTGCGACCTGGCCACCAGGTTCCAACCAGATTCCGGCTGGTTACTAATAAAAAAATATTTATTTTTTAATAAAAGATTTTGTGAAATAAATAATTTGTCACTATATGTATAAATAATAGTGATAATATTTTTGGGTAGCTATAAAATAGAAAAAATAGTGACAATAATAATTGAGTTACTATAAAATTAAAAAATAGTGATAATATTTTTTTGTTGTTAAAACAATATATTCTAGTGTCAAAAACAAGTGTCGCTCTAACATAAATTATAGTGATAATTATTTACTGTTGTTACTAAAACTTTTAGCCACTATCAAGATGCCACAACATAGTGACGAACACAAAAATTGTCACTACCTTGATTTAGTGACAATTTTTATATATGTAGCAACAATTATTGTCTTGGCTATACATCATTTTTTTTTAGTGAGTTTTCAAAACCCTAGGTTATGTGTATTTGATATGAACTGCGTAGGAAACAAATTATTTTTTCTTCCACAAGTATGATCAACGTGTGTTTCTCATTCTAATAGAGTAAGTAATTCCCATATCTTATCCAATAAGAGATAAGATATGGGAATTTATCTATTTCCATATCACTTATAATTATTAATAATCTAATTATTAATATATTATCAATTATATATTAATCTAATTAATATATTATATACTAATCCAATTAGTATTAAATCTTAGTCCATATCTTTCAATCTCCCACTTAGACTATGATTTTGATTTCAAAAATCAACACCATCTTTTACACCCTTAAACTGATCAATCCAACACTTATAGTGTGACCCTATAGGCCTCCATTACCAACGATAATCAAATTAAAGTCTACACAAAAATCCTAGACTGCGTTGTGTAGCGAACTTGATATATGGATAACATTTACTTGGATTTAGTAAACATAACCTTTCGTGAATTTTATATAACATCCCTTCATTTGCGAACCACTCAATTAAGCCTAAGATTTGCCATGTGTCTATCCCAATAACTTAATTAATTTATCTCACATTCATTATATGATTCGTATACACCACATTCAATTACCATAATTGAATATATGTCTTGCACTGGCCAGTGTCTCAGCAATCATATAATATAGAGAACTTGAGTGTTCTTCTCAAAATTTAATCGAGTAATGAATCCCATCTTGGCTCAACTACCATTTTCATCTACATCATGATGTACCCAACACAAGCCGTATTTATCCCAAGTACAAGCATTGTACTTGCTCAACGCACACCACTTTGTAAATAAAATGAGTATTGACCTCAGGTCTAAGGACCGTTATATACTCCACTTACCAATAAACCATAGACACTTAGAAACAAATGGTTTAAAGGTAGGGTATACCAATACTCTCCAAAGTATCCATGTGTCCATCACGAACATCAAATGTCTCATAGTCGTGAGATCAACTACATTCCCTAAGAATGTGATGCAGACCACATGCCACCAGATGTAGCTCAAGTAGCAGCTTTGAGAGATGATCCAGTCTACATTTCGAGTGGGCCGATGACTAGAGCTCGAGCAAGGACATTGAGAGCTGGATTGAATATGGTGATTAAAGATCTTTAATCAACATTTTCCAAGAAGTCGATGCTGGTTGAAGAATTAAATGAAGGCCCAAAAATTATTAATTTAATTATGTGTAGTGATTGGGCTTAGTTTAATTTTAATCATTTATTTTGGGCCAATATGTTAAGCCTTATTTAATAGTTATTTTCGAATTTTATGCTTTAATTTCAAATTTTAATTGCCTTATTAGATTAGGATTTGAGTTGCCTATATATAGGCCTTCTTATGGAACAATTTATTCAGTTTTCAGTTTAATAAAATTTTGTGAGGTTTTCTCCTTATATTCTAAAGGCTCATTTCGAATTCTACCCATCCATAGAATTCAAATTTCACTTATCAATCGGACTTTCGCATCCGTTTGTGGTGTCTTCAATTATATTCTTCGTTGTTGGATCAATTCACTTATTGAGTCGTAGGAAAATTATTCTGGACTACGGTACTTGAAGGTTTTTGAATCCAAAGGTGTTGGATCTTCCCTCGTATCAATTTTTAGTTTCTTTTCGCGTGCGTTATCTTTTCTGTCGAGTCCCTGGGCTGCGCCGTTTGTGAATCCCAGGTTTGATTCCGCAGTTCAAGGTAAATCTGTTACCGCTGATACTCGGAATATAGATCGTAAGTGCTATAAGTGTTAGGGCTTTGGGCATATTGCTAATGATTGTCCAAATCAGAGAGTGATGGTGATTCGAGATGATGGAGAAGTCGTGACTGATGAGGAGACTGATCCGGAGGTGCCTGAATTGGATGATCTTGATGATGATGTAGAAGAAATTGAGGCGCCTGCATCGCTGAATTTTGTGATGAGAAGAGCTTTGAATGTCCAACCTGCAGCAGAAGATGTAGAGCAGAGGGATAATATCTTCCATACTCGTTGTCATATCAATGATAAGGTCTGCAGCATGGTTATAGATGGAGGAAGTTGTACCAATGTGGCAGGCCAGTCGATTGTGAAGAAACTAGGGTTACCTATGATAAAGCACCCTAGACCTTATATGCTGCAGTGGCTGAATGATAGTGGCATCATCAAAGTAGTGAAGCAAGTCATGGTGCCGTTTTGCATAGGGAAGTATGAGGACGAGGTGTTGTGTGATGTGACTCCTATGCAGGCGAGTCACATACTTTTGAGGTGTCAGTGGCAGTTTGATAGGCGTGTGAAGCATGATGGCTTTACGAACAAGTATTCCTTCGAGTTCAAGCAGAAAAAGATCTCACTTGTTCCTCTGACCCCTAAACAAGTTTATGAGGATCAAGTACATTTGCAGAAGGAGTCTGGTGTAGAGGTGCAACCACGAGATAATAAGGAGAATGGGGTGGTGCAGCAGTCTTTTCTAGGTAGGGTTGGGGATCTGAAGTGGGCAATTCATGAGGAGAACCTGATATTAACTAACATTCCTGATTCTCTACCCCCTTCTATTTCCTCTCTTTTGCAGGATTTTGAAGATGTCTTTCCAAATGATACCCCAGTCGGATTGCCACCTATTCGTGGAATTGAGCATTAGATAGATTTTGTGTCTAGAGCAACCCTACCAAATAGACCGTCTTATCCAACCAGCCCTGAGGAGACGAAGGAGTTGGAGAGGCAGATCGGCGAGTTGCTGGCCAAAGGGCACGTGAGGGAGAGTTTGAGTCCTTGTGCAGTTCCAATTTTGCTCGTGCCCAAGAAGGATTCAACCATGATGATGTGTTGCGACTGTTGTGCTATCAACAATATTACGGTTAAGTATCGCCATCCTATCCCTCGTTTAGATGATATGTTAGATGAGCTGCATGGTTCTTGTGTGTTTTCTAAGATAGACTTGAGAAGTGGATATCATCAGATTAGAATTAAGGAGGGAGATGAGTGGAAAACTGCTTTAAACTAAACTTGGTTTGTATGAGTGGTTAGTCATGCCTTTTGGTTTAACTACTGCTCCTAGCACATTTATGCGTCTTATGAACCATGTTTTGAGAGCTTTTATTGGCAGATTTGTTGTGGTTTATTTTGATGATATTCTGATTTATAGTAGGAGTCATGACGATCATATTGAGCATTTGAGAGCTGTTTTAGATGTGCTTCGCAGAGAGCGATTATTTGCTAACCTTAAGAAATGCACCTTTTGCACAGATAAGCTTGTGTTTCTTGGGTTTGTTGTTAGTGCAGATAGGGTGCAGGTTGATGAAGAAAAGATTAGAGCTATTCAAGAGTGGCCACAGCCCAAGAGCATTGGCGATGTTCGGAGTTTTCATGGACTTGCCAGCTTTTATAGACGGTTTGTGCCACATTTCAGTATCATTGCAACCCCGTTGACTGAAGTGATTAAAAAGAATGTGGAGTTCAGATGGGGAGAAGAACAATAGAAAGCTTTTGAGTTGCTAAAGTATAAATTGACACATGCCCCGGTATTATCTCTCCCTAACTTTTCTAAGACTTTTGAGATTGAATGTGATGCTTCTGGAGTTGGTATTGGAGCTGTGTTGATGCAGGATAAGAGGCCCGTGGCATACTTTAGTGAGAAGCTGAATGGTTTAACATTGAATTATCCTACCTACGATAAGGAGTTGTACGCTTTGGTAAGAGCCTTGAAAACGTGGCAGCATTACTTGTGGGCTAAGGAATTCATTATCCACACCGATCATGAGTCGTTGAAGCATTTGAAGGGGCAACACAAGCTGAATAAGAGGCATGCACGGTGGATGGAGTTTATAGATACTTTCCCTTATGTCATCAAGTACATGCAAGGTAAAGAAAATGTGGTGGCTGACGTATTGTCTAGGAGGTATGCCTTAATCTCTACTTTAGATGCTAAGTTGCTTGAGTTTGAGTGCATTAAAGGTCTGTATGCTTCGGATGATGATTTTGGTGATGTATATGCTGCATGTGAGACATTTGCAAGTGGTGAATACTTTAGGCATGATGGATTCTTGTTTAGGAGAAATAAGTTGTGCATTCGTAGGTGTTCTCTACGTGAGTTGTTGCTATTAGAGTCACATGGTGGTGGTTTGATGAGTCATTTTGGTATTGCTAAGACTTTGGCTGTGTTGCATGAACATTTCTTTTGGCCTCGTATGAAACATGATGTAGAGAGGATCTGTGGTAGATTCATTACTTGCAAACAGGCTAAGTCTAGGTCTAGTTCTCATGGATTGTATACCCCATTGTCTATCCCTACTGCACCTTGGGTTGATATTTTTATGGATTTTGTGTTAGGTCTGCCACGTACTGGGCATGGTAGTGATTCTATTTTCGTTGCTGTAGATAGGTTTTCTAAGATGACACATTTCATTCCTTGCCATAAATCTGATGATGCATCCCATGTTGCTGATTTGTTCTTTAGAGAAGTTGTGAGATTGCATGGTATTCCTAGGACCATTGTTTCTGATAGAGATTCTAAGTTCTTGAGCTACTTTTGGAAGATTTTGTGGTGTAAGTTAGGAACTAAGCTGTTGTTTTCTACTATTTGTCACCCACAAACTGATGGTCAAACTGAGGTAGTGAATAGGACTTTGTCTACATTGTTGAGGGTTGTGCTTAAAAAGAATATTAGGACTTGGGAAGAATGTTTGCCTCATGTTGAGTTTGCTTATAATCGTTCAGTTCATTCTGATACTCAGTTTTAACCTTTTGAGATTGTGTATAGTTTTAATCCTTTCACTCCTTTGGATTTATCTCCATTACCTGTGCAAGAGTTTACTAACCTTGATGGGCAGAAAAGAGCTGATTTTGTGAAGCAGATTCATGAGAAGGCAAGTCATAACATAGAGCGCCGTACTGAGCAGTATGTTAAGTAAGCGAATAAAGGGCGCAAGATGGTGTTGTTTGAGCCTGGAGATTGGGTATGGCTGCATATGTGAAAGGAGAGGTTTCCTTTGAAGCGAAGATCGAAGTTGGTACCTCGTGGAGATGGTCCCTTCCAAGTGTTGGAGAAAGTGAATGACAATGCATACAAATTGGACTTACCAGGTGAGTATGATGTTAGTGCTACGTCTAATGTTGCTGATTTGAGTTTTTTGGATGTAGGTGACAGCTTGGATTTGAGGACAAATTCTTTTGAAGAGGAGGGAGGGGAATGATGGAGCCCAAGTAGTAGCTTTGAGAGATGATCCATTCTACATTCCGAGTGGGCCGATGACTAGAGCTCGAGCAAGGACATTGAGAGCTGGATTGAATATGTTGATTAAAGATCTTTGGGCTGCAAGTATTTCCAAGAAGTCGATGCTGGTTGAAGAATTAAATGAAGGCCCAAAAATTATTAATCAACATATTCAATCCAGCTCTCAATGTCCTTGCTCGAGCTCTAGTCATCGGCCCACTCGGAATGTAGACTGAATCATCTCTCAAAGCTACTACTTGGGCTCCATCACCAACCTATCACATATCATCAATATCCTGCTCTTGATGATCCTTCGTTGGGGCATTTTAGAGTTATATCTTATCATTACTGTCTCACACCATTAATAACAATATTAAGTTAAGGGAACATTCATTTACAAATAATAACAAACATATAAATTATTATTTAAAATATTGTGCAAGCCTTAAAATTCAAAATGAATTAAAAATGAATGTGATTAAGATAAATGTCTCTTTCAAAAAATGTTTCTAAGACATACTACCTCATAACTCCTACTAACCTAAAGCCAATTTCCAACATATCTAATACCCAAATTCTTGAAGTGTCTATTGTGTTTTGCAACACACATAGGTTTCGTAAATTGATCGGCTATGTTATCATCAGTGGGTACTCGTTCTAACTTTACATCACCCCTTTCTATTATTTCTTTTATATGATGATATCTTCTTGGAATATGCTTTCTATTTGTAGCTCTTGGCTCTTTCGCTTGTGCAACTGCCCCAGTATTGTCACAATACAATGGAATAGGCTTGCTTGCACTAGGAATGACACCCAGCTCTTTCAACAACTCCAACACAGCAATAGATTCTTTAGCAGCTTCAGATGCAGCAATATACTCAGCATCAGTGGTTGAGTCTGCAGTGGTACTCTGCTTGGAACTATTCCAACTGACTGCACCACCATTTTGGATAAAGACATATCCAGACTGCGACTTATAGTCATCATGGTCTATTTGGAAACTAGCATCAGTGTACCCAGTCACTGATAGCTCTAGTTGTCCACCATAGACCAAGAAATATTCTCTAGTCCGTCTAAGGTACTTGAGAATATTCTTTGCAGCCTTCTAATATTCCACACCGGGATTTTGCTGAAATCTGCCAACAATGATAAGTGCATAGGCCACATCTGGTCTAGTACATACCATGGCATACATGATCGAACCTATAGTTGAGGCATATGGTGTCTTATTCATGTATTCAATCTTTTTGTCACTCGAAGGACAATCCTTCTTGGACAATGTGATGCCATGTCTCATAGAAGTTCACCTCTCTTAGAGTTTTCCATAGAGAAATGCTTTGGCACCTTGTCTATGTAGGTGGATTGTGAGAGCCCCAATAATCTCTTAGATCTATCACGATATATTCTTATTCCAAGAATATAGGAGGCTTCACCTAAATCCTTTATCATGAAGGAACTAGACAACCAGTCTTTCACAGATTGCATAAGAGACGCATCATTTCCTATTATCAGAATGTCATCCACATAAATGATAATAAAAACTATGTTCTCATTCTTGTGTTTACTATAAACACACGGATCCTCCTTTCTTCTGACAAAATCAAAAACTCTTTGATTGCTTTGTCGAAGAAAATGTTCTAACTCCTATAAGCTTGCTTCAGTCCATAAATGGATTTCTGCAATTTGCATACTACATTTAGCCTGGACTACGATGTGTAACCCTCAGGTTGAGTCATATAGACATCACCTTCTAATTCTCCATTGAGAAAAGAAGTTTTCACATCCATCTGCCAAATGTTATAATCATAGTATGCAGCTACAGCAAGTAGAATTCTAATAGTGAAAAGGTTTCATCATAGTCAACGCCTTCACGTTGACTATAACCTTTTGCCACAAGCCTAGCTTTGTAAGTTTGGATCTTGCCATTTGCATCGATCTTCTTCTTGAAGACCCATTTGCGTCCAATAGGTTTTACCCCATCTGGCAAATCAATTAATACCCAAACTTTGTTTACATACATAGAGTCCATTTCAGAATCCATGGTTATATGCCACTTCTCCGATACGATGTCCTACAACGCTTCGGTGAAGGTCCTCGGTTCATCACCATCCACCATCTCTATATCTTCTTGGTTCTTGATCACTAGTAATATGACTAGATTAATTATAGAATAGTGATGCAAATAAATTTATAACACAAAGGTTGTCGAACCCACAGGGACAGTGCGACGAAAATATCTCATGTACTGGATATAGTTTATCAATCTTTTGTTTGAGTGAATCCAAATTTGAGAATAGGGTTTTTGTTTCAATTTAGAAAATAACTTTTGAAATAAAATCAAATAATTAAAAGCACAGATCCTAGGGAATTCAACCAATCCAATCAACATGCATAAACAATCAATCCAAACCCCAAATTATTATTATGGTGGAAAATCTGTTAAAGTGGAATTAATTCCTTGGTTAGGCAATTAAAACCAAGATTACTAATGTGTGACTATCTCCTCTCGGTCTCAAGAACACAACAAAAGCCAATCTCAATAAAAATACAGATTTAAACCCTACAATTGAATCTTCCTTTTGAGACAGAAAACAATTGTATCAAATTCTATTTTCCTATTGTTAATTATCTCCTCTCGGTCTTAAATTAACAACTCTAAACCTAATTCAATTTTCATCTCTCAATCCTTCAATTGAAAATAGATTCTAAAATCAAAATCATAGAGTTTGAACCAATTAATTATGGTTGGGTTTAATTGAATTATAACATGCTAAAGAGGATGGTGAAAACCCTAGAACCTGTTAGGGTTTCTAGCCTAGCATATTGAAAACACAAATTGCAATAAACATATAAGAATCCATTAAACTTACTTGAATCATAAGGAAAACATGAATCTTAAATTCTTCAATGACTTCGAGTTCCAAATCCAAAGCAACAAGTAAAGAAAACTGGAAATTAAAGTATTTTTAATGCTGAAAATTAAAGTAGAAAATAAAGATAAAGGAAACTGAAAAATTAAAAGACAAGACTGAAAATTAACACTAATTTTCTAGCCCAAAGGGTCCTATTTATAGAGGAGGAAATTAAATCTTCAAAATGTAATAGCTTGAAAAGGAAATCTCCAATTTGGGCGAAAAATATCCAACTCCGCCTCTTCTGTGTCGATCGACATGGCTAGTGTCAATCAACACACATGCCAAGTCGACATCACTCCATTGCTTTCTACCTCGATCAAAATTCGGCCTCCATGTCGGTTGACACGCAGGATGTCGATCGACGTGGAGGTCAATCTTCACCCCCTTGCATCGATCGATCCTTCCTTTATCTCGGAACTCCCTCTCGTCCTCTATGTCCATAGGGTTTGGTGTTAAATGATAGGTCTGGGGTTCGATCCCCGCTATCAACAACCGCTGGGTAAGCCAGAGATGGGTTGGGGTGCATCGGGCTGCAGACCTGACATCGGAGGGTAGTTCGCCCGCAAGGGGCAAGGCCTGAGATGTTACAAAAAAGTGCAGCTCAACTGGTGACATCAAACCCATAGGGTTTGGTGTTAAAGGATAGGTCTGGGGTTCGATCCCCGCTATCAACAACCCGCTGGGTAAGCCAGAGATGGGTTGGGGTGCATCGGGCTGCAGACCTGATAGTCCAAACCCGGAAGGTAGTTCGCCCGCTGTTGGTCCTGGTTTTTCAGAGTATAAAACGTTAGCAGCGGAAATAATGAAAGAGTAAACATTTTCTTGCACTTGCTGGTTAACCAACTGACTGGGACCTGTCAGCTGGTGATTCAAGACTTAGAATATTTTAGGCCTTGTTTACACAGTTATCAGTTTTCAGAGTATACACCAGCACTTGGGTGCTGGGTTTAAAATAAGAATGTAATGCAGAAAACTGATAAAGACAAAGGATTTATAGTGGTTCGATCAACTGATCTACGTCCACTCTCCAGTCGTAGCATGGGAAATTTCACTAAAAGTAATCGGGTACAAGTGTCCTACGATCTATCTCTAGCTGGTGAATGCCTCGTCCACCAGTTCACTAGATCAACCGCTCCCGGCCTTGATTCCCTCTTCAACTCTTCACAGCTGGTGGAGTGCGAGCACGTCACTTCAACCTCCACAGCTCACTGGGTGTTTAGTTCTCCCAAGAACGTATCTTCTCAATACGGCAAACTGCCCGTGATAACTCAAGTGCTGGCTGGCACAAGAGCTGCTGTGAACTTCCTCGAAAGAGAAAGAGCACCAAAGAGATCAGTAACTTACAAGCTGGAAGCTTGAAGTCTCGTGTTTGATAAATCAACACACGGATAGCCTTTAGAAAGGCCTCGAAAGTGTTCTGCTTGCTTGCAATAAAGTTTCAGACTTTCGGTAGTTGAGCGAGGGAGAAGTGTATTGAATGTCAGGAAGCAAGCATCTTAAATGTTGGTGGTTCCGACCTATTTATAGACGCGGGATCCCATTCAAATCTTCTAGCCGTTTGGACACATCCGGAAAAGGTCTCTGTCCTCGCATGTCCTTCAGACGGCGGCAGGTAGGTTTTTCCGGAAAGTGCCATACTTTCATCCGCTTTATCTGACATTGATCTCTTTATGTCAGAACGGCACTATTCGTCAGTACGAGGAATCGAGACTGGCGTCTTGAACTGATAGACTTTAAGGTATCCTCCTTAAAGTCATACTTTGTCAGTTAATTCCTCGACGAATCTTCTTTTTATCTCTGAGACTCTGGGAGAGAGAATCTTGAATTCTGCTGGTAACATCCGACTGGTAGATCATTCTGGTGATCTTGTGCTGGCAGTCTCTGCTGGTGACTTGCGCTGGCACAATCTAAGTCTACCAATATGTCTGATGTTAACTCTTGGAATCTCCCATGACTGGTGGCTTCACCGCTGGTGAATAGTGTCAGTGAGAACACGTATTCTGCTGGTAGGATTTGTCAGCCGCCTGCTGGTGAAATCCTTCCCAACTGGTGAACAGTAACTAGTCATTAGCTCTTTCTCATGCTGATGAACAGTGTCAGCACGAGTCTTGTCAGTCGCCTGCTGATGGAACTTTTCCAACTGGTAAGCACTTCTCATGCTGGTGAACAGTGTCAGCATGAGTCTTGATCAGCTACGACTTACAACTCATAATACCTAAACAGGACTTTACATTTGAGATCTAGAGCTATCTAGAGACAACTGACGCTGGTAGGACTTAGGATTTGATCCACCAAAACTAAAATCTATACAAGTAGCTACTGAGGGAGGAAAACTTGGACAAATTTCCCAACAATTTCCCCCTTTTTGGTGCGATCAAAGCCTAACCAGCGAGCACTCAGCTGATGAGGAAAGTTACAGAAAATTTCAGGGATTTATAAATAAGCCTATCAGATCTAAACCCATGAAACCACTTCCTCACATCAGCTCTAACTAAAATCTTCCCCCTCAAACTAAGAGGGATATTGCTCGTTTAACATATGAAAATTGAGATCAGAGCAAAAAGATTTAAAGTATGTAAATCGAGTGCTGGTGCTGATTACACTGGATGTGTAAGTTCAGCTGGTAAGTAAATACTTAGACGAATGTTGGACAATGAGAGATTGTCATCAACTTGTCAGCAATCATTCCATTAATGATGCAGCATTACAAGTACAGGAAAGATAACTGACTAGTCTACTGATACAAATTACTTACAACAAAATAGAGAACCAAGCTATGGCTTAGAAGACGATCCTGGTGACTGAGATTTTGTACTGGTAATGGACCTCAGGATCTCCGTAAGTTCGGCCATTTCTTGATCTCTCTTCCGCCTCTCTTCAGCAGCAATACGCCTTTCTTCAGCGGCAATCCTCCTCTCCTCCTCAGCAAGACGAGCTCTCTCTGCCTCAGCAAGTGCTCGCGCCCTTTCCCCCTCTTGGATCCGCGCCAAAAAGGAGGACACTCCAGCGGTTACAGACTCCAACTGTTGCGCCATCTCGGTCCGGAAGGAGGAAAAGCATTGATCCAACCTCGCATCAATGATTGCAAGAAGCTGTGCAGGCGGATGGATCACTGAGAGCGGCTCCGCTGACACTTCCATTGAGGTAGAAGGATCAGAAGCGGTTGTGGCCGTTGCTGGTTGAGGGATTGCTGGAGGCTCTACTTCTTCTGTTGGCCCCGCAACTGCTGACTCCTCCACCAGCACTTCAGCTGGTGCTGGCGGGACTTCTGCAAAAACGGGTGGGGCTGTGAATTCCACCACTTGCCAGTCCATAGAATCAGGGACTAGATCGCCCAAGACAGTAGGAACAGGGGGGACGGCAAGGGTCAGCCACCAACCACGAGAGGGATCCTCCGCCACTAAGTGGTCTACCAGCAGAGCGCTGGCAGCCATGTCGAACAATGCAGCATGGTAGGGAGGGATCCTCGGAAGATCGACCAGTATTCGGATGCGTCGGAGCGCGTAAACCATCTGGTAGCCGCGGCTGGTTAGGTGGAACTGGAGAAAAGGTAACTTCACCAATTTCGGACGCGGGAGGCCGGAGCTTCCAGTCAGCCTGCGATAGTCAGCAATCTTTTTCAAACGGCGCTTGATCCGCCTGACTGACAGCTGCTGGGGGTTCTCAGCATCAGTATCCATGAATGCGTGAGCCCACTCCTCCTCCGCTCTCCAGTAACCCAGTCCGAGCCGGGCGTATAGCACAGAGCGCTTTTCCACAGTTAATCGGCGCTCGCACCGGTCAAAAATCTTCCATCGCCAGAACTCCCTAAACAGCTCCGGACTCACTCTCCACAGATATCTGAAATCTGCGATTATCTCATCATCGACGGCACTCTCTACTTCCACCGTGATGTTCTCCGCATATTCATACAATGTGGAATTGTAATATTCCACCGGCTGCAGGGGCAGGCACCAGTCATAAATTCTTGAAGCATAAACGGACTGGTGGGGGAGGCCGCTGGTCGGGATTATGTTGAAGATTGAGAATTCAGGCACCCTGGAATTATAAAATGCCATCTCCCCGCGGTGCTCCCACCGGTGCACCCCTGTCACTTGAGCCTGAAAGTCGTCCTCATCGATCAGGTGGATGTAGTGAATGCTGATCATGTAGGACCTTCTTTCTCGTCGCTCAGCGCGTGCTGGTGCTGATGAGGATGCCGCGAAGCACTACGGCCCGGAGTTAATGGAGATGATTGATCGGGAGCAGCTCCGACCTTATCTCACAGCGACCCCCAGAACCTTCCACCCTCACATGGTAGCCGAGTTTTACGCTCGGGCGGTTATTGCTGACGACAGGAAGTTGTTCACCACGTCAGTATTCGGCCACCTGATCACGATCGATGCCGAATACCTCGCCAACATGTTTGGGATGAGGAGTGCTGGCGAGGAAGTAGCGACGTATCATCAGGATGATACGGCGGAATTCAGGAGGCGGTGGGCGCAGTGGAAGAAAGAAGAAGTCGCCGTCTTTCGGACTGGCATGAAGAAGTCCGAGATGGAGGAATATTGGCAGATGGTGTGCGACATTGTAGTGCGCATGCTACAATGTGAAGTCGGCTCTTATGCCGAGCTGAGCCTGCGCAAGTTCTCAGTGATGTGCGCCCTGGTAGATGGGGTACAGGGCAATTGGGCCGAATTCTTTTTTGGCCGGTTGCTGGAGAATATAGCGAGGAACATCTCCGTGCCAACTGAAGGGAAGTTCGCTCACGCCGTCTCATTCGGGCTGAGGATCAGCCACATTCTGGAGGTGGAGATGGGAGATGGAGTAGACCAAGGAGAGAGGCTGGTCGGTTCAGACTTCATCCCAGTCACTAAGGTGAAGCTTCCTGACCCTGACTACAAGAAGCCACGCTGATTGAGAGGCAGGACGGCTGTGAACCCTGCTGAGGCCGTATCCGAAGAGGAACCAGAACAAGTCTGGGAGGAAGTGCCAGCTGTGGCTCTCCCACTGACTGATGAGGCTAGGGCTGAGCTGAAGAGAAAGCGCGAGCTCGAGTCCCTATTTGTCTCGATGGAGGACGCGGTGGCTGAGGCAACTGGCATACATCCTCAAGAACTAGCGCCAGTGCCAGCTCCCAAGCCCCGATCAAGGAAGAAGCCTAAGACTCACCAGTCCCAGCAGCCCCAGTCAGCTGTTGCTTATGACCCAGCATCCGGGAAGATCTCAATTCCAGTCAAGAAGTCCATATTGGGACTGACTGAGGAGCAGACTCTTGAGAAGATGACCCGGAAAAGGAAGAGGGTCATGACCAGAGCTCAGAAGCTGGTGGAGCAAGCGAAGAAGGAGCAACAAGCCTCCATTATAAGGAAGAAACAGGCGCAGGCAAGGCTGAGAGCCATTGTCGCCCAGCAGAAGAGAGAGGCTGAGCTGGCAGCCCGTGATGAAAGATTTGCCAAAATCAAGGCTGAGACCGAGGCCAGGCGCCAGGAGCAACTGGCCGACCAATTGCGCCAGGTGGCCAAGGGAAAATGGGGGGTCCTCGAGACTTCAACAAGTACCGTGCCACCAGCACCAGCACCAGGCGAGATCTTACCCGATGAATCCTTTACACGCCTGCTGGTGATGGGCGCTGACGAGGACGTAACACTCTCTGATACCACTTGTTGGTCCCGGTTTTTCAGAGTATAAAACGTTAGTAGCGAAAATAATGAAAGAGTAAACATTTTCTTGCACTTGCTGGTTAACCAAC
>JAPKLW010007756.1:0-14468 GCA_026898455.1 Plectranthus barbatus | reverse complement strand
CAAATCTAGGGCTAAAGATATGAATAAATCCGAATTTCCTCGAATTTACGCTCCAGCAGACATCTCACGTCGATCGTGGCTAATCATCGTCGATCGACGTGAGTTCCTGGATGGCGTCGATCGATGCCAGTTGGCATCTGTCGACGCAGCTTCTCGCCCCTTCTGCGCGGTCTCACGGTTTTGGCCATAACTTTCTCTCCCGAAATCCGATTGACCTGATTCCAGTTGCGTTGGAGAGCTAACTCAAAGCATCATCCATTTCCATGTGCCAATAGCTCGAATTTCTCTTGTGGACGAAATCGTCACTGCTACTCTTACACGTCACTGCTTCCGGAACGGATTTCTCGTGAATTTAGGCCTAAAACCAGCAAAAACACCAAAACGCGCATAATACCACCTAATATAGAATCATGCACATAATATATATATAAACTCAATAAAACTACATAAAATAGTAGAAAATAATATAGATAAGCGAGTAAAATAATGAGCTTATCATCGACTACTACCTCCTCTTATGTATCATCCATGTGAACTACTCCCGACATTCTCCATATGCATTGGTGGATTCAAAGCATTGTTCGGATTAACATAGGAGAAGTTGGGATAGAACCGGTCGGAAGGGTGGTAGTACATGTTCCCCAGTGGGTTGTAGGGGCCACGGTTATTGTTGAACCCCATTCGTTAATTTACAAAGCTCACATTCTCCGGGTATATCTCTTCCCTCTTTACCATCATCAACTCATCCTTCCTCCCACTAGAGGTAGTAAGCATATACAATTTCTTTTGCATCATAGCGATTTGCTCTCTCAATTCATCACTTTCATTCCTCTCATCCACCGCCTTCATCATTCGGTAGTCCTTTCTTTCTTTCTACCATTGATAGTTATTCTCAGCCATATTCTCAATTGTTCTCCATGCTTCATCATCCTCTTGGTCAAGGAATGATTCTCCCAAAGATGCATCCATCATAACTGTGATCTCGTAGTTGAGACCCCCACAGAATTGACAAATTTGTTGTCTCCTTGACAAGCCATGTCTTGCACACCTTCAGATCAAGTCCCAGAAACGATCCCAAGTTTCATACAATAGTTCATCATATCTTTGACCAAATGAAGTTATATCGGCCCTTCTCTTCAAAGTAAGACTCGGTGGGAAAAATTTGAAGAAAATTTTCTCGCAGCTCATCCTAAGAAGTTATACTCCCCTTATCCAACCCTTCAAACCAATGTCTCGCTCCATCTCGAAGAGAGAATGAGAAAAGTCTCATCCTTATGTGATCTTGCGGCACTTGGTTAATCTTGATTGTGTCGGTAATCTCCAAGAACCGGGAGGTATAAGCATTGGGGTCTTCCGTTGGATGCCCACCGTATTGATTGTTTTGGATCATTTGAACTAGTTGGGGCTTTATCTCAAACTGCGTCGTATTAACCCCCAGCCTAAATCCTCCCGTGTCATGGTCTCCTTGTGGTCAGAACAAATTTTGTAGAGGACTCCTTGGCTCATTTCTTTCGTTGAAAGCTGCTCTCATCACCTCTAATTGCCTTTGCGATTCATCCATCCTTTCTGTATCTTTCCTACGGTTCTCCATGTCAAACTCAACTCTTTCAACTCCTCGTCTCCTTTGTTCTTCCTCCAACAAACAAGCTTTGGGTCTCGTGATCATAAATCACCTACAAGATTTCAAAAGCTCCAATCACCAAACAAACATACTTCAATCAAACAAACAAATTAACGAACACTTGGACTACAAGCAACACACTTTCACCAATATCTAGCAACCTACTCAATGAAGTTCGTTGGCAACGGCGCCAAAACTTGATACACACTAAATTTTCAAACAACAAAAGCCAATCAAATCTCTAATGCGATGCAAGATTAAAATATCAACCAGGTTTCTTATCAGTTCGCCTGCCAAAGTACTAGCTAATTATGTGTTGCAACTATATCCCAGTTTGGTTAGTCATTGAGTTTTGCAATTACACTAGGCAATGAAATGAATCTAATCTATCTAACTAGGGAAGCAATAACCAAAACATGAAACATAACATCAATCATCATTATCATTCTAACAATCACAACCACAAACAATCAAACAATTGTAAGAACAACACAAGTCCAATTAGTTCAATAAATGATGTAAAAAAGGATATTGGTTTGAAATCCACAATGAACCAATAATGATAAAATACAATGCTGCAAACAAACATTTAATTCACCTAACAATGGTCAATCCACCCTAGACTTCCTAATCCCCTTAGTACTAGTGAATTAGGAGTTGATGAGGTTAAATGCTCAAACTGTTACGTTATCGAATCTAACAAACTCCAAATGGATCGTAGATTATCGACCGATAGGCTATCACCGCACATGGATTGGTTCATTACCTATATGCTATCACACTATTCACGACTCCTAGATCTGCGTATTGGCTGCAATTTTGGAGCCTAACACACATAGTTGGTTAATGCCTACACTATGTGATTAGGATAAAAGCTATAGTGTGTGCAATTAATTAGGTGAAGGTAAACAAGCAATTCAATTCAATCAAATGATCCAAAGCTTCATTCAATCAATATCCAAATGAATCTTGCTCCACATACCTTCAATTGTGTTCAATTGATTACAAAAACAAAGCAAATTCATTACAAGATAAGAATAGGATAGAAATTCCCCCAATGTTGTTGGATTTGGCCTTGATCTTCGTATCTTCATCAATTGGATGTAATTTGACTTGGATCCTCCTTAATTGATGTTTGGAGAGAGTGGGAAATGATTTTCTTGTGAATAACCGTCTAAATTTTTGCCAAAAGTCCTTGTCAAATTTGTTTCTCCCCTTTCTATATTAAATGGAAGACCCAGATCTCGCCCGGGACCGATCTGTCTCGCCCGGGATTCACCAAAATTGAAAAACCACCAAAAGCATTCGCAGGATCTCGCCTGGGACCGATCTAGCTCGATTGAGATTTGCTTTTGTAGAGCAAATCTCGACCGAACCCAGATGGGTCTGGGTCGGGATTTGGTTCTATTTCATCCCTGCTGCTCCTCTCACTCCATCCAGGTCGAGATTTCCTTAGCTTGTGCAAGATATGGGTCGAAATTCCACCAAAAGTTGGCAAAACTTGGTGATTTATGATCATTTGCTTCCCTACACAACATCAACACGACAAAAATCGAAAAAACAACAAAAACAAACAAAAACCTATGACATGTGGGTGTAATAAACACAAACAAGCACACAAATGTATCGATAAATTGGTCATTTCACGCATATATCAATAATACGTATTTTGGGACCAACAACGCTTAACTGGCTTTAATATCTAACAATTGACCTCACTTGTTTGGTATATTTGTAACAGGAATTCTAAACCTGCTTGACTTATAAAGTGCTTTTGAAGCTACCAACTTACTTCTCATGAGTCTGTTAAGCTTAACTTAGGTTTACCGCACACATGCATTCACTCATTTGCACACTTCTGCACCGCGCTAACTTTAATGTGGATTAACATAATTCTAAACTCGTCAGGAAAAAAAAGAAGAAATATAAACAATTTGATTTATAAATAAAAAGGCAAAATAAGAAAAGAAAATAGAAACTATACAACACGATGGCGTTTAGATGTACATCATGGTGTTGTGTTTTTTCATTAAAGGATTCATTCCTACGGCTATAAATTAATTAAACTGTTTGTGAATTATTTGGGTCTTAATTAGTAAATATACATTTGAGATCCTTTAGTGAAGCTCATTTATTAAACAAATCAAATTTGATATTACATTGTTCAACTTGTGAGCAAGCTCGTTAGCTAAAATTAGTATAAAATCTTTCTTGTTATATAAAAAATTCGAATTTGAGTATATATATAATATTATTATAGGAATAAATTAAATTAAATATAATTTAAATTTAAAAAATTTTGATTATGCTCAACTAATGGTCGATCAAATTCATAAATTTTAAAATATTTGATAAAAAACTTAAAATATAATTTTATCTTAAACAAATTAATCTTAAATAAGATACTATTCAACTTGATTTAGATTTGTTTTATATCCATTCTTCAAAATTACAGAGCATTTGTATGGCACTGCCAGACTGTCCGTACCGTGTAGGTAAGACTCATTTTTTTATTTAAAAAAAAAAGTCTTTATATTATTGGTATAAATAAGTCAGCGGTGTTGTTCTAACTAATTTATTTATTTTATTTATTCTGTCACGCATAAATTTGCTCAACTTGTTCTCGTGTTTTCGTCTCTACTGCTGTTTCTAGTGATTATTAATGCTGCTGGTTGACTTGCCACTTGCCATTCTATTCAAATTGGCTCTATGGAATATCATCACCAAAAACAAAAATACATCAAGTGACCGACTATATGAAAATAATGTAAAGATTATTGTAGTTTATGTTGGAAATTCGGGGTTAATTGAATAAATTTTTTGTGATAAATGTTTAATTTTGTCTTAATTAAATAATTTTTATAATATAAATATATATTCTCAAATTTGAGTTTCGGTGAGTGAGAAATTGAACTACAAATTGACATATTATGGTGTATGGAATAATTAAACATGTGTTTAATGTCCCAAATTGATGTTTAATACAAGTTGAGACTTGTATATGTGTAACAATAAAGTGTTCATTGGTGGTACACATTAGTGTTAGCATGAACTAGTTGTTAAGTCCGTCGGATGTTAAATAAACATCAAGATTAACATTTATTTTGTGCATGCACACGTAGTTGACTCAGTCAATGCAGTAGTTACTACACGTGGAGACAAGAATATTATTTTCTCAATAATTTGCGACATAAATCGTAATTATCGTAATAATGATGTCAGCTTTTAACCGACGTGATAATGATTTCGTTTTTGTAACCGACAAGATAATGATGATGTCGTAACATTAAGATATTAAGTGATGAAGCATAACAGTCACGAGCACATTTAATATTCAGTTTGTAACGTCACGATATTAGTGACGAGAGACGTAACCTTCGACACCATAATGCTCGATTTATAGTCGTAGATCGTATTCAATTATCGATCGTAACCCCTGAGTGGATTTGTCTATTTATAGGCATACGTAGCTGCATTTTCGATGTTGACAAAAATGTAGCATGTGACCGCACATAGCCAGATTACTGCATCTTTTTCTTGAAAAACCTGCAACTTTTCATAGCTTTCCAGCTAGCTCAGTTTTCACCTCCATTCAGTTCGTCGGAGCTTCTACGATTGCGGTGCTGCCTCGTAAAAGATGAAGTTTTTTTACCTTTGGAGATGAGCGCTATCAAAAAGAGCACTACGTTGGAATTTTTGTCTTGCATAGTGATGCAACTTTTTACATGAAAAACTGCAAGTACTGGGAGGTACGTAAATAAATAAAATTAAATTAAAAGGAGCCGAGTCTAGAAATCTCTTTTCCCGCAAGACAAATTCGCCAATGTAGTGCTCGTTTTCTGGTGATCGTCCCCAAAAGTAAAACAACTTTGTCTTTTATGAGTTAGCACCGCGATCGCAAAAGCTCCGACAAACTTAACGGAGGGAAAACTGAGTAGCTGGGAAGCTATGAAAAGTTGCAGCAATATGAGAAAAATGATGCAGTTATTTGGTTATTTTCTATCACATGCTACATTTTTGTCAACATAAAAAATGCACCTACATATGCATATAAATAGACAAATCCACCCGGAAGTTACGATCGATAATTGAATACGATGAATAATTACAAATCGAACATTATGGTGTCAACGGTTATATTTCTCGTCACTAATATCGTGACGTTACAACATCAAGAGCTCAGGAGTAGGAATTAATTATGGAAAAATTGCCAATAACTTGTCGCCGCCGTCGCGGGTGGCATACAGCCCTCAACATAACTAGGGTAAAACTCTATGATGCCAACCCCAACGTGATGTCGGCATTCGCCAACTCCAGCGTGGAGTTCATCATCGGCCTGGGCAACAATTACCTCCACAAGATGACTGACCCAATCCAAGCCCAGTCGTGGATCCCGCAGCACGTCCAACCCTACATCTCTCGCACCAAACTCACCTGCATCACCGTCGGCAACGAGGTCCTCGCCGGAAACGACACCCAGTTCTACCCGTACCTCCTCCCAGGGCCGGCCCTGTGATTTCGAGGGCCCTGTGCGATGAGTATAGATGGTGCCCCAATTTTACGATTATAATAATAAATAAAAAATATTAATAAAATTAAATATAAGTATAAAATATGTCTAACGCCATCTTTATTTAAAATTTGTTCAAAAACTATAAATTCCAAAAAAACTCATGTTCTTTTACTTGGAAATCATGAGAGTTTTGATTATATTCATCAATGAATAAATCTTAAATGAAATAAACAACTTTAAATATGATATTAAAGCAAAATACATAACTATCATTTACAGATAATTTCATAATTCTATTTTAAAGAAAAAAAAAAACAAATTCAATACTAAAAACTTCACAATCTAATTCAGTTTTAAAACATTTTTTCAATTAATAGACTAATCACAATTTCTAATTATAAAATAACTAATATAATATTGTGAAGAGGAGTATTTTGATACTTTATTATATGTTTTATTTGAATTATTAAATTTATATAAGACAAAATATAAATTTATGTCCTCTATTATTTTATTTTAATTAAGTTAAAAATGAATTTATTTATTTTGAGATTAACATAATTTTTTAATTTAAATACTAAAATAAATTATTAATATATTAATACTAATATATACTATAAAAATGGTGCCCCAATATTTTTGGGGCCCCGGTGCGGCGCACCTCTCGCACGGCCTCAGGGCCGGCCCTGCCTCCTCCCTGCAATACAGACCGTCAATGCCACCCTCTCCACCCTCGGCCTCAACAAGGACATCTACGTCACCACTGCCAATTCCTTCAACATACTCGGCAACTCCTTCCCGCCCCTCCTGAGTACACCATCAAACATGTATATCCCTACTAGTGGAAATATCAACAAAAATAACGTTTTTGGAGGTGGATCGATGGTTGGCTTTGATCCAAATGCAACATTGTATAATTGAACTTAAGGAATGAACAATGAAGTGGAGCAAAGAAACATGCGAGTCCCACAGCTCAATCAAGAAGAAATCTATATATTTATAAAAGCAGAACCCCTCTTCACAAAAAATTTCCCACCCAAACGAGGCTACCAAAAATAGTATTACGATATATTAGGCAATAATATGTATGAAAAGTTAAATAACTATTATAATTCATAATTCATTGTTATAAGTTATTTTATTATATATGCATATTAGTTAGGAAGATTATTTATTGCATTATGAAAAGTACTTAATCTAATATTTTATTATATATTAGGTAATTTCTCTATAAATGGTTATTACATAATCATTGCAATTTGTATATTAATAGCTATTCTTTGTTGGATACGTTTGTATACATTCAAAAAATTGTATTAATAGTCTAAATAATAGAAAATATAAATAATTATGGTGTAACATAAATGTAATAGAAAACATACCAAAGATAGTCTAAATAATAGAAAATATAAATAATTATGGTGCAACAAAAATGTAATAGAAAACTTACAAAAGATGCATTCAATAAATTAATTTAGATGAAAAATCGTAAGCGTAAGTTTCGGTCACATTAAATTTGATGTTTTTAATATTTACTTCTTCAAGCTGTATAAATACGGGACAAGTGAAGTGATGAACCATAGTCATTTTAGTAGTGTGAGAATTTTCTTTTTCTTACATTCAGAGATTGTTTAGGCACTAGATTATATTAGATCACTTTTATTTTAGTTGATTCATTGTTTTATTATCTTAGTTATTTGAATTTTGTATTTTAGAATATGTATATTCAAAGCCAAACCTATGATTTCTACCAGAGAATGTGTTTTGCAAAAATTGTCGTGGTAGTTTTAGGGAAAAAATTAAGCAACAACACAATTATTGTGGCAGAAATTTTTTTTTTGTATCATAGGAGATGCAACCAAATTTTATTAGAATCAAAAGTCTTTTGTGAAGATTAAGGAATACATGTTTTTAAGAATCATGCACTATTTTATTTTTTAAAATAACAAAATATTGATTATCTTGTGCAAACTAATTCTACTCACATGTCATTTTTCTATTGTATAGTGAGATTATTAAAAATTATAATAAATAAATAAATTGTTATGATTTAGATATATTAACATTTTAATGAATTTATGTTTGGTATATAATTGATGATGTATTATTATTTTTAAATATATAATACACATGTGGTTTATTTTGTGTCTTTAATTTGACACATCTAACTTATATAAAAATAGGGAAAACCGTTAAATATATCCTTAATTATTCTCAATTATGGAATTTTGTCCTAGTTATTTTTTGTTATGTAAATATATCCTATTGTTAACTTTTTTATGTTAAAATGTCCTCTATATTTAACAGTGTTAATTTTACGCTGACTAATCCGTTAATTGCCTACATGGCATGCAATTATGTGTAGTAAATTCCTTTTTTATAATTTGACTCATCACATACAAATTAATAAAATATCCAATACACACAAATTGAAATTCTCCTCTTGCAGCCCCTCTCTTCTAAAAGTAAAAAACCTTTTTTTTTCTTATGAATTTCGCAAAACTGTTGCGCTTCTCATCCCCAAAAACCTAAATAGCAAACTCATAAATATTATAACTTTTTTAGAACTCTTCTCACTCCCTTCGAATATTATTGGCTTTGTCGTCCCTGAAACATTGGTGGTATTATTCAATCTCAGTGGTCCCAAAAGAAATTGGTGGTGCGATGCTGTAAAAATTGAAGGTAATTTTTTTATTTTAATGATTTAGATGTCTTTAATTTTATGATTAAAGTATCAACATCTGTAATTCTTTGTATTTATAATTTGGAGTGAATATCCTATTGTCATACTCGACATTTAATTTGAATGTGTCTTGTAATTTGTGAAGCTATTTTTTTATTTTTATTTTTGCTTACATTGATGAGATGACAAAAGCTTTTATTTTTTAAGCTTATTAATAGGGATTACTTAGTTTCTTTTATTAATTACCGTATGATGTTTTTGTTATATTTAAATATTTATGAATTAATTATAGAGAAAACTATGCAACGAATATATGAACATAAGTAGACAAGTAATTGCTTTTTAACTTGGTTTAGAATCTATGAATTAATAAAAAGAGAACAAGATTAACATACCTATTCAGCATAATACTTATTTATGATGCATATTATTTTACTTGTAATTATCTAAAACTTATTTATTAAACAAAGATTATTAGATTTAGTTTATTGAAAAATTAATTTTGATTATTTTTTGTTGAAGGTTGATAGACCAATAATGTTTGCCTCAATGAATAATGTATTATTGAGTCAAGTATATATAGAGTTTACAAGATATGATAAATCTATCTAAGATATGTACAATTTAGAGATATACAAATATATGAAAAGATCTAAGAAGATATGGATGTATCTATTCTAATATCCCCCCTCAAGCGAGATTGTGGGAAGCCTACAACTCGAAGCTTGCTGCGAAAGTACTCGAATAATGGACGTGGAAGGCCCTTGGTAAAGATGTCGGCGACTTGTTCGGAAGAAGGAACAAAAGCCGTCGATAATTTGTGAGCATGGACAAGTTCCCGGACAAAATGATAATCAATGTCAATGTGCTTTGCTCGCTTATGTGCCACGGGATTTTGAGTTAAGAAAATGGCACTGTTATTGTCACAGAATATAGTTGGCAGCGCTGGGAGCTTAACACGGAGCTCGGATAACAAGCTTGTGACCCATATTATTTCTGCAGCGGTATTGGCAAGTGCGCGGTATTCAGATTCACAGCTGGATCGTGAAACTGTCGGTTGCTTCTTTGCACTCCAAGATATGAGATTTCCAGCCAGAAATAAGGCATAACCATACGTTGATCGGCGAGTGTCTGGGCAACGCGCCCAATCGGCGTCGGAGTAGGCGACAAGAGAGCAACTTTCACGTGAAGAAAAGGTCAGACCGTGGTTGATCGTGCCCTTGACATAACGGAGAATACGTTTGACTGTCTGATAGTGCTCTTCCGTTGGTGAATGAAGAAACTGGCTTACCAAATTAACAGCAAAGGAGAGATCCGGCCGTGTAATGGTTAAGTACTGAAGGGCACCCACCAGAGATCGGTAGAGAGTGACGTCGGTGAAGGGTGTACCATCGGCCTGGAGAGTCGTGTTTGCGGCGATTGGCGTGGAAACAGGCTTGGAATCCAATAAGTCTGTCCGAGATAAGATGTCCCTTGCATACTTGGCTTGAGAAAGGAATAAGCCATCCACAGTGTATGTTACTTCCAGTCCAAGGAAGTAGTTCAAGTGTCCAAGATCCTTAATAGCAAACTCGGAATTCATGTTATGAATGAATGTAGAGATAGTACCGGCGTCATTACCTGTTAGGATGATGTCGTCGACATAAACCAGAAGAAACAGGACCATGTCGCCTCTGAAGAGAGTGAAGAGTGACGTATCTGACTTACTGCAGCTGAAACCAAGACGAAGTAAATAGTCACTGAGACGGGTAAACCAGGCACGGGGCGCCTGCTTCAAACCATAGATGGCCTTGGATAACTTGCAGACATGATTGGGGAACTGCTGATCAATGTATCCTGGAGGCTGTTCCATGTATACCGGGGAAGATAAGTCGCCATTGAGAAAGGCGTTCTTGACATCCAGCTGATGAAGCGGCCAGCTGTGAAAAACTGCGAGACTGAGAATGACTCGAACTGTGGTGGCCTTGACTACCGGACTGAAGGTGTGAGAGAAGTCAAGACCAGGAACTTGAGTGAATCCCTGAGCGACTAATCGCGCCTTGTGCCGATCAATGGAGCCGTCAGATAAGAATTTGGTGCGGAAGACCCATTTAGAGCCGACGATGTTGGTGTTCGGAGGGCGCTCGACGAGGGTCCATGTGTGATTTTGACGCAGAGCAGCCATTTCCTCGTCCATAGCAGCCATCCAGTGAGCATGTTTAGCAGCAGACTTGAAACCACGCGGCTCTGAGCTAGACAAAAGAGCATCATAAAATAAAGTGTTAGCAAGATTAGCAACATATCGTGGTCTAAAGATACCGGCCTTGGCTCGAGTGATCATGGGATGAGAAGCCTGCATGGGCAGAGGTTGGGCGACGTTAGGGTTGGGTTCGGGATTTGGGTTTTTGGCCAAATTAGGGTTAGGGTTAGGGTTAGGGTTTTCGGCCAAATTAGGGTTAGGGTTAGGGTTAGGGTATTCGGCTGGAGGGACGAAAGGAGGGCAGATGGGGCAAGGGTCGATCGGCGTGTGTGTTTGGGAAGGGGAATGCAGCTTTGGTTGGGCGGGAGGTGAGTGTAGAGAAGGCAGTGTCGAACATGGTTCTAGGAAGGACGAGATTTGAAGAGATGTTAAGGGCGACGCGGATGAGGATGAGACAAAGGGAAAGTGGTTCTCATCGAACCTTGCATGGCGAGTAACATAGATACGTGCCGTAGCAGGATCGAAGCACTTAAAACCCTTATGCATGGAAGAGTATCCTAGAAAGATGCAAGGAAGACTACGAGGGGAAAATTTGGTAGCCGCGTAATCCCTTAAGCATGGATATACACGACAGCCAAACGGGTGGAATGTGGAGTAGGAAGGAACGGAGCCATAGATTAGCTCAAAAGGAGATTTACCGTCCAAGAGGGGAGTAGGGAGACGGTTTATTGTATAGACTGCAGTACTAAAGGCATCTACCCAGAGGGAGAGGGGAATATTGGCGTGAAGCAGAGCTGTCAGGCCAGTTTCAGTAATGTGGCGATGTTTTCGTTCAGCCCTCCCGTTTTGACTTGGTGTATATGGACAAGAAAGGCGATGGTGAATACCCTTAGAAAGAAAAAAATCACGGACATTGTGATTTGTGAATTCAGTCCCCCCATCAGATTGAAAGATTTTTATTGAGCGAGAGAATTGATTTTCAACAAAGGCAGTGAAGATTTGTAGATGTTTAAAAAAGTCAGATTTTCTTGCTAAGGGATAGAACCATGTAAAACGAGAGAAATCATCAATAAAGATGACATAGTATCGAAAATTAGAAGAAGAAGTAACAGGTGCCGGGCCCCATAGATCACAGTGAATTAAATCAAGAACATGCGAAGAACGCTTTTTATTAAGATGAAAGGGAAGTTTAGAACTTTTAGCAACTTGACAAGAACGACAAAGAGAACTAGACAAAGAACGACTAGAAAGGGAAATAAAACCTAGTTTGCTAAGAAGCAGAAGTGACTCGGGCGGAATGTGACCCAAGCGAGTGTGCCAGACATCCATGGATGCTTGCATGGGTCTCGTTCTCGCGCTGGCAAGAAGAGTTGTGCAATCTCCATCCAGAATGTAGAGGCCATCCTTACGGCGTCCGGTGGCAACAACAAGATTTGTGGTCCGATTCTGAATAATAAAGGAAGAGTGTGAGAAGATAACACGGAGAGGAGAATCACTGATTAGTTTACTGACAGATAAGAGATTCTTAGTAAGGGAAGGAACTACAAGGACATTAGATAGATGAAGATGAGAGTTGAGAGATAGGTTACCGGTGTGAGTGATAGGAAGATGAGCACCGTTACCTACAACCACCTGTTGGTTACCAGAATAGGGCTTGGCAGTGTCAAGATTGGCCGAACTCGAGGTCATGTGGGCAGAGGCGCCGGTGTCAATATACCAATCCGAATGATCGGAGGAAGGTATCGAACATCCTGCGGAGAAGGCTTCGGCAAGATTGGAAGAGGGCGGTGGACCATATCTTTGAGGACAGTGCGAAGCATAGTGACTGTTGGGAAATTTGGCTAAGTTTCCCTTCCCTCAGTAGCACTCATAGAAATGTTGTGATTTTGATTAAGGGGCGGCGCACGAATCACAAGGCTATTTGTTAGATCATAGTTTTGGTGCATCAAATCCTAAGTCCTACCAGCGACAGTTTGTCTCTAGAATAGCTCTAGTCTCAAATGTAAAGTCCTGTTTAGGTCTTTTGAGTTGTAAGTCGTAGCTGATCAAGACTCATGCTGGCTACTGTTCACCAGCATGAGATGTGCTTACCAGTTGAGAGAAGTCTCACCAGCAAGCGACTGACAAAGACTCATGCTGACACTGTTCATCAGCATGGAGTAGAGCTATTGACTGGTCACTGTTCACCAGTTGGATAGATTTCACCAGCAGGAGGCTGAGAAATCTTACCAGCAGAATATGTGTTCTGGCTGACACTATTCACCAGCGGTGAAGCCACCAGTCACGGGAGATTCCAAGAGATAACATCAGACAAATTGGTAGACCTTGATTGTGCTAAGGAAAGTCACCAGCAGAGACTGCCAGCACAAGATCACCAGAATGATCTACCAGTCCGAGGTTATCAGCAGAATTGAAGATTCGCTCTCCCGAAGACTTAGAGACAAAAAGAAGATTCGTCTGAGGAAGTAACTGACAGTGTATGACTTTAAGGAGGATGCCTTAAAGTCTATCAGTTCAAGACACCAGTTCCAATTCCTCGTACTGACGAATAGAGTCGTTCTGACACAAAGAGATCTGTGTCAGATAAAGCGATCAAAGGTATGGCGCTTTCCGGAAATTCCTACCTACCGCCGTCAGAAGGACATGCGAGGACAGAGACTTTTCCGGATGTGTCCAAACGGCTAGTAAATTTGAATGGGATCCCTCGTCTATAAATACCTGGGATCCATCAACATTCAATACTCTTAACTCTCTCACACATCTACCGAAAGTCTGAAGCTTTATTGCCAGCAAGCAGAACACTTTCGAGGCTTTTCTTAAAGGCTTTCCGTGTGTCGATTATTCGAACACGAGACTCCAAGCTTCCAGCTTGTGAGTTATTGATCTCTTTGGTGTTCTCTCTCTTTCTGAGGAAGTTCACAGCAGTTCTAGAGCCAGCCAGCTCTTGAGCTATTACGGGCAGCTTGCCGTATTGAGGAGTCACGTTCTTGGGAGAACTCAACACCCAATCCAGTCAGAGGAGGAGGTTGAAGTGACGTGCTCGCACTCCATCCATCTGACGAGAGCTGAAGAAGGACAAGGACCGGGAGCGGTTGATCCAGTGGACTGGTAGACGGGGCATCTACCAGCTGGAGATAGATCGTAGGACACTTTGTACCTGATTGCTCTTAGTGAATTTCCAGTGCATCGACTGGAGAGTGGACGTAGATCAGTTGATCGAACCACTATAAAATTCTTTGTCTTTTATCAGCTTTCTGCATTTTCATACTGATTTAAAACCCAGTAACTGATTACTGGAGTATATCTGAAAACTGATATAATTGTGCAAAGACGACTTAAAATCTTCTAAGTGTTGAGCTACCAGCTGACCAGTCAGTTGCAAGTCAGCTGTGTACTCAGTCCCAGTTGACTTACCAGCTGACAAGGTCCCAGTCAGCTGAGTAACCAGCAGAGCGTAAGAAACGAACAAACA